>WYDI02032533.1:0-98688 GCA_009867235.2 Psittacus erithacus | reverse complement strand
TAGCTAATATATATATATATATATATATAAAAATATATATATAAAAGAAGCTGTAACTTTAAGGTATTGCATACTGGGAATTAGTGCTTGCTTCTCACCTATGGTGATTTCAGGTGCCTTGCTGGTTGGTGGTACAGCTTGGAGAAACTGTTGCCCTCCAGTTATGGGAAGCCCTGATGCCTGGCTATTCAAGGATGCAGGGAGAAAGGCCCGTGAGAAAGCCTTTTCTTGTATATATGCCACTGCAGTTGTGCAGCACAGCTGTACCAGGTGCTGCCTAGAAATGACACTGCAGTGATGGAGGATTATTCGGGTTATGGAAATGAAAATATCTGGGGCTGGACGGTACAGTGGAGGAGGTTGAAGGCACGGAATTCCACAGAGGCTTTTTTCCACCCTGTGTTTTCTGCAAGAAAAAGGCAGGCTCGAAGCATAGCTGGGACTAATGGGATCCTGAGCTGAACTTTGCAGCTTTCCCCTACGTCTGCAGCAGGCTGACCAAAGCTCTGCTCTTGGAGCTGCCTGGTTTCAGGGTATGTCATTGATTTGTTCTGGATCGTGGCAGCTCCTCTGACTTCATTGCAGTTTTTATAAAGGGGGGAGGGAGATAATTTTTCATCTGTTGCAGAATTGTGTTGACTGCATCATCACTGAATTATCCTTCAGTGATTCTTGTTGAGAAGAAAGCTAATCTGACTTTTCTATGGTTCAGGCATTGGTAACTTGCTCTCTTGCACCAGTTTAGTTGCTCAGGCACTGTTCATGTCATGCTGCAAAGAAAATGCAAGAATTCCAGTGTGTCCTTGTAGTTACTAAACGTTTGCAGTCATGGATTAAATTGGAGGGAGGAGAAAATGCCAGTTTGAGCCAGAGGATGATCAAAAGTCCAAAATGTCTCAGGAGCCTGTGCCTGGGAGAGTTTGAAAATGGGACACTGATGTCAAAGTCACTTTGGTGCCTTCAGATGTGCCAACCCCAGAGTTCAAAGGAGCCTTGAGCAGCAGATGAAGCAGTCTGAACCTGGGAATGGCATGGGTTGGGAGCAGTTTATAACTGCAGATTGTCACTTAATTTTCTTGTTGTTATTGTCTTGCAATTAAAGTCATGGCCATTGGGCTAAAAGGTGAGGGTGTTTAAATGGATTTCGGGGTCTGTAATCGCTGCTGTGATGTTGCTGCCTAGAGGCAGGGACTTGCAAACCGGTCTTTCCAATAGGAGGATTATAGCTGAGAAGGGAGTACTGGATTTAAAGAAATAAAAGTTTAAAGCTGTCATATTGTGGTTTCCATTCAGATAAAAAAGCAGAGGATTATAAAGCTTTTGTAAAAAATATTATTAAAAAAAAAAAAAAGCATTGTTAAAGGACTGACAATAGAAAAGCCACTCTCGGGTAGGAGTGAAAAAGCTCTTGGGACTTGTGTTGTGAAAGATTCCCCACAAGTATGGGGTGAAGTGAGCTCCCGAAAGGCATGGCAGGAAGCTATCTGGGCTGTGCATCTCTGAAATTTTGCTGCTGAGAGATATTTTCTCAGCTAAACTGATGGCTGAGTTGCTGTGTGTGGGGCTGCTCTTGGCATCCTCTGCAGCAGTGTAGCCCCCTCTAGGCACAGTCTGAGTTCGAAAGACTCTATATACACTCTGTGAGTTGATTTTACTTTTCTTTTTGTCATTGACTGTGTTTTACCCCTCATGCTTTAAACAGAAAAGATTCTCCTTATGTCCGTGTTGAGGCTTGGAGGTATTTTTTGCAGCTGGAGGGGAGGCCAGGCTGTCTTGGGGTGGGTGCTGGGGAGAAGGAACTCATGACTGGGGTGTAGAACTGAGAAAATGAGATGGAGAATATGAAAACTTGGAGGCATTTGAAGAAAGGAGAAGTAACATCCTGCTCTCCATGTTTGCCTGATGCTGCCTTAATCCATCAGGTTGGGAAGGGACTTGGATGTTCATTTCAGACCTTTCCTGTGCTCTTATGCATTGTACTTGGTATGCTGTAAGATGCTAGCCAAGTAGCAGGGCACTCAGGTGAGACAGGGAAGCCCAGATTTGTCTCCTTGTCCTTTTGTATGATTCACCCAGGATCAGTTGGGGCCTGACTTTCTAAAAATCAATGGTATTGAGGCATCTGAAGGTTTTTCACTGTACCGTTTCTTTGAGTCTCCCTGGGTGAATAGCCTGTGTTTGACTTGGATCAAAACACAAAGTAGTGTCACAGTCTCCATTACTCCTTGATAAGGGCTGGTGTATGTATTCATGGTAACTGCAAAACATCTCAATTTTGTGATTAAACTTGTTTTCCATTTATGGTAGGATTTTAACATACCACCTTTGTGAAAGCAGATTGTTTCAGGAGTGCATATGCCTTGGGACATAAGGATTTAAGGGTGCCTGTAGAGCATTGTGAACTGGAAAGGTAATGGCTGTAAGTGTTAATTGTTACAGAAGGAAATGTTTTTTCACTAATTAGCAGAAATGGGTTTAATGAGGAAAAGCTGGGTCAGACTGCTGCGCAGCATATGCTAGGCTGAGTGATAACCCTTGGTGTAAAAACACACGCACCTGCACATCTAGTTTTGAGATGCAGAAATAGAAGTTGATGCTTTGCTGTGTTTTTCTCCCAATGCTAACTGAATTACTGGGCATTGTGAAAACCTGTGGAAAGGCTGTGTGGAAAGAAAGCAGTATGGCTCAAGGATCTAAGCCAGCCAGCATCACCAGGGGTTGGTATTTCTGAGGAAGCTGGAATCACTGGGAGTGTATGGAGGCTGCTCTGAGCTAGGGACCATGCAGTATGGAAGACCTGCATGGCCAACATCTGCAGCACCCCCAAAATGCTCCCTGAGTTCACATGAACAGTGCAAATTGCCAAAGGCCTTGAGGATACAGGAGCGGTTCAGTCAATATCTGTCTTCATGCTGCTGGCACGGGAGCAGCAGCATTGACCCAAGCAAACCCAAACCCTGTGCTTTGCTTCAGGCCAGAGATCACGGCTGCTCAGCCAGCTGTGGGGCTTTTTTCTTTGTATTCGGCTTTTAAAATTCAAATGTTTTGGACAGAAACACTGTAGTGCGAGTCTATCTCCAAGGACATTAGTCTGCTGAGACATTTGGCAGGAGTGCAGAATATCTGAATGTGGAGTAACTTTTCCAATTTATAAACCCTTATGTAAACACATTGTTTGGATCTTTCAGAATCGATTGTTTAACTTTTCTTTCTATGGTTTGAAAAACAAGAGGGGGGAAAAAAAAAAGCCCTGTGGAAAAAGAAATAAAATACTGCTTATTTTCCTGGTGTGTCCCTATAACGCTTTCCAAATGTAAAAGCCTCTTAAGATCTCAAAAAGCAGCAGTACTATTTATACTGCCTTTATGAAAAGACTGATCAAAGGAGCACAACTGTGCTTGGCTTTATTTAGTATTGATGACTGCATTAATGTCAGGGTACTTATTATTTTACTGAACTCAAAAGTTTTGGGCTCTGCAAAGCGTAAAGCCATACGAGGCTTTGGTGTGTGCTTGATTTATATCATATTATGTGCCGTGCTATCACAACACGCTTTGTGCTATGATGGCTGCATTTCTTTGTCAGTCATTTGGAAGGTCTTTGGGGTTTTTCAGTCTTTTTCTTCCTTTTTCTTTTCCCTTGTTTTTGTGGTTTGTTTGGGTTTGTTTTGGCCTGTTTGTTTTTTTATTTTCTTTAACCCTGCAGAAGGGTGTTAAGAATTGGGAAGGTTTCACCTTACTGGCAGTGCCTGAGTTTTCCCTCCATGGGGGAGAGCTGGTCGCAGCTGCATTCAGCCAAGCAGCCAATACTCCCTGCACGCAGGTGGAAAGAGGTTAAAAGACATTCATGCTCCCTGACTCATCTTGCCCAGCTGCTGTGGTCAGGCAGCTTTCTTGGCCACTAACAAGGCTGTGAAGAGGCCAAGTGAAAACAGATGCAGGAAAAATCCTCAACAGATGAGCTGAGGGCAGTTTCTGCTGATTCCCACACAGGTATGATACCTTATACCTGAGGGTTTTGATGTTGTGTATGCATATGGAGCAAGAACATGGGGTCAGCACCCCTTTGCCTGGGGGTCAGGGTAGAGGAAGGTGCCACAAGCGTGCTCGGGTGGAGAGTTTAAAGGATTATAATACTGAAATGCTAGTATGCCAACAAACTGTGCAGCTGGTTAAAGCCTGACTTTAAGGGGCATGTCGGATCAGATCCCACACCAGAAATCTCACTAAAAAGCTTTGCATGGGTTTTTATGAATGCTGTTGTCTCATGGATGTTGCTGTGTATGGGAATGGGCAGCACGGTCCAGCTCTGAATATTGCTGGCGTGGGATAGCAGCCCTTTGGCATGGCATAGTTCAGCATTTTGTTGTTGAGATTTCTCCTTTTGTAACTGCTGGTCACGTTGGTGGTGAAAGCAGTGCTGCTTTTAAAGCAGACAAAAGCAATTCTTATGTGCTAGGCAAGTTTGAAATAGTTCGGTTTTCCCACATTCTCTGGACTCTAGAGATTGGCTGTGATTTCCCTCCCCCAGATGGTCACATTTCTCACTTTATGAATCAGGTATTGTTTTTATTACTTTTTTCTTTCCTCTAACTGCCTTTTGCCTAGTCATGGTTTGACCTTACCATCTGCTTGGAAGTAAAGTTGATGTGTGAGCATGAAAATAAAAGGTGACTGATTCTTTCCTAGTCCACTCTTGTACAGGCAGGCTTAGGTAGCAGTGGCCGTGGTGGGCCTCCTGGCTGCTGTTAATGTTGGCTTCTTTGCAGAGTTCTCCTACTGTTGGTACTGGCTTTGGTAAGGGCAGGGGTAGGATGATCCACAGCCTAACTACATCAGCCCTGGTCAGGTGATCTGGAGATCATAGAATCAGGCTGGTTTGGGTTGGAAGGGACCCTAAAGCTCATCCAGCTCCAACCCCCTGACACAGGCAGGGACACCTTCCACTAGACCACGTTGCTCTAAACCCTGTCCAACCTGGCCTTGAGCGCTGCCAGGGATGGGGCAGCCACAGCTTCTCTGGGCACCCTGTGCCAGCGCCTCAGCACCCTCACAGGGAAGAATTCTGAGCAGATAATTCCAGTAACACTCCATGTAGCATGTAGGATCTGGGTTTTTTCCCGTTTCTCCCGTGAGTAGAGCTGGTGGTCAGGACTTCAGTGGAGCTGCAGTTGTCCCTACATTTTTTGTGTCCTACCTCTGCAGTGGGTTATTGAGACCAGAGCTCTTCACAGTGCCACAATTGCAATCTGCAAGGCGCTGTTAGGGAACCAAAGATCAGCCCTGGGTGCTGGGAGCTGTGTGTCCTGCTCCTGGTGCTCCGCAGATGGTGTCAAAGCTGCAAGGTGGAGCTGAATTTCAGGAATGCAGGTTGTGCACAATCCTGGCTGCTGCAAAGTGGGGCATATCCAAAAGCTGGGATTGCCCTCAGTGTCTGCAGTGGAGGACTCAGGAGCAAGTGCCCAAAGAGGCTCTGGTTTTCCAGCTGTATCCTCCTTGCGCTGCTTTGGTAAGAGATTAATTCACTGCCAATACTGTGAGGTTGTGATTTGGATTAATTTATTTCACATTGAACTGATTAACTGCTATTTGTCATGCGTATTTTTGACCGGCAGTGAGAAACCTCTGTGATGTAGGTGCCAAAAATGTGCTGACATTGAACGGTGTGTAACAGGGTACAATGGGATGAGAGGGGAGACTTTTGCTGGCTCCTGACTTATACTGAGTTTCCATTGCAGGCTTCAGCACTTATTTGGGGATGAATTGCAGGGTCTGACATATGAGTCTGCAATAGTGGTTGACCCCTCCTGGAGGTGTCATAGATGATGGGAGAGCAAATGTTCAGTTGCGCTTGTCATTTCTATAGGGTAAGGACCTCCTTTTGAAATCCTTTGTGACAGGGTCAGTAAATTTACTAAAGAAATTAGTAAACTGAGTAATTTAAGTCAGTAAGTCTATCAGTCTACCCTCCCTTCATTGAGTCTGAGTATTGATGATTATATATGAATTTCAACTGCTGCGTTTGGACTTCAAGCCAGACTGCTACTTCAAGCCTCATGTCCTGGCTTTTAGCTTCTGGTCCAGATCAAATACATTAGGATTAATATATATATATTGGCTAGGGTAAGTAGACCTTAATGAGACATTGGCATGTTCTGTTAACAGCTTTGTTCCATATATATATATATATACTCAGAGGTCTTGATTATTAGATAAAATTTAATAAACCAGGGGTGGTGACAAGCTTTTATGTGCAGCAAATGGCTTTTGTGGCCCATTTCAGAGCTAGCTGAAGTTTATGCTGGTGGCTACTGAGCAGTAGAGCTGAGGCCCCATCTCTGCCTTCCTGTCCAAAGAGCTGGCTTTAGTTTACAGAGGGAAAGTAAGAATAATGTATTAACTGACTTGAAACTGTGACAACTCAAATGAAACTGCAAATGAAACGGCACAAAATGTATTAGTAGGTTTGATGTGATAACTATGTTCTTTATAGAAAGTCACCTATTAGGTAAGTCAGTCTATTGCTTTGCTGAAGGCAAGTCTCTGTAGGTGGCAGATTCATTCTCAGTCCCTCCAGGGTCTGTGTCTTTTTTATTTCTCAGATGGTGAAAGTAATCCCTGTTGCAAACTTTATTTTGCCTGTGGCAACTGTTCTAAGGCATTGGCTTTGAGCATGGTCCAAAGCTAATTAAATCAAAGAGTATTGATCAGATAGTTGGCTTCATGCTTTGGCTTTGTGCTCTCACCACTTGAACAAGGAGCTGCATAGCTTCCCTGTTGTCTGCTTACATATTTAGGAGCAATAGAGAAGGAAAGAATAACTTGCATTTCTTTTCCCTTGCAAAAAAAAGTGAAAATGCTAGAGGGGATTGCGAACAAAACATTTGGAGAGGAAGCATAACCTCTAAACTGGAAGATACATTAAGATTTTCAAGGGGCAGGAACATGTGGAGTGCTGACATCTTTCTCTGCTTGCCAATTCATTTCTATAGGGGCCTTGCCAAAAACTTCCCCAAAGTAAGGGGCTTTAGTCAGAGTCACTACAAGGAGGGCTTTGTGAGGAAAATGCTGCCCCTTGTCCCCTCTTGCATTCTGGTAACACAGGCAACTTAGGCCAGCTCTGTTTTCAGGAACATGTAGTGTCTTGCATGAAAAGTGCAGTAACTGCATTATTGGGGTTATTCTGCTTGGTCAAATGGAGCATGAGTTTGCAAACAACATGATGAATTGACAAATCTGACGCTGGCTCGGTCCCATTGGGGTGATAAAAGGCTTCAGATTTTCCTGCATGGAATATACGTGTTTTATGTATGTAAAGGATCGGTGCAAAATCCAGTGAGGTACAATTTAATAAAACTTTTGGTGTTTGATTACCATTTTGTTAGATTTTTAACTATCCTATAACTTTTATTAATATCTAGACTGTAGTCCTGAATTAAATACCAAGTCTTACATCCTCTAGTGTCTTAAATTTAACGACTATTCTGTTAGGCATCTCCAGACCCCAGGCTTTAACCTGGCATCCAAACTGATAGGTAACCAAAACCAGTCCCCAGGACGCTGCAGAATTTTGTCCATTAATATTACATAGTGTTTGCTTCTAATATATGTTACATATGTTTGGGCACTGTAGTATCTCAGTCATGTTTATGACTTCATCCCTGTCTGATGCATAAAACATATGGTACTTGTATGGCATCCATATGAGGAGAGTTTACGCATTGTATCTGTATGTGTGTATGTTTCTATATATGACTAGTGTGAGATCAAATAACCCAGCCAAAGAAAAATGGTCCATGGAAGAGTAAGTGCTACCATATTTCAGAGCAAAAGGCTGTAACAGGCTAATTTTAAGGTTTTGCATATAACAGATGAAGCTGTTAATAATGCTTTGGCATCAAGATAGCACCAAACAAAAAGGAAAGGATCAACAGGTGCCTGTCCTGTGGTTTTGGTATTTTTCTGGTTCTGTTTTTAATACTTTGTTCCTAATGCATAATGGGATGGGGGGAATCATTGTCATGGAAACAGGGCACAATGGTGATTAAGATGAATGTGGGTCTTTTGTTTCTGGGGTGCTTGCAGCTGCTGAAGTGTCTGTTATTATTGTACTCTGCGGTGATTTGTTGAGATTATCTGGTGCATGTGACTTCCATGAGCACAGGCGAACGGAGACCATGTGTTTTGATACTTCTCATCTGAATAAATGCCAGCAAATAGGAGCCACAGATTTGCTTTAGGGTTGGGGATAGGGGGTTATTTCTGTCTTCAAGAAAGTTGTATTATGCCAAATTGCTTTAATTTTTTTGGGGGGAAATTTAGTAAGAATTAAGTGGAAGCTAGAAGTCCCTGGGGCGGTTGTTGCTGTGATGGGTGTTGGGGTTGAGGGCTCTGTTCTGGCTGGCAGCGAGGACAGTCTTGTGCCTCCTGGTGAATGGCAGCGCGTGTCTGCAAATGATCTGTGCTCTTCTTGGCAAAGCCTTCTGAAGGGCTGTGATGGAGCAGCCATGGCTCTGAGCCATCACTGCGCTCCAGGAAGGAAATCCCATTCTTGTGGGGCAGATGGCAAAGTGCCCATTGATATTCTGAAGAGTGTGAGAGGTTGTCAAGGTTCTGCTGCTGGAGATTTGGGTGGACTAGGACAGCCTTAGGGCTGCTGTGGGGTTGCAATGGCTGTTTGGGAAGATTGACAATAGCACTATATTAAAGTGCCCATGGCAGAGTTGCTTGGCATACACGTATACAGCTTGTATTTCTCTGGCATTGCATGTGGGCCCTCTAATGCCCTTCTGTGTTGCTAGAGGAGCAGAAATGTCTTGCCACAGGGATATGATCCAGCCCCCAACTTGTCCAACAAAGAAATTCTTGTCACTAAACAAAAGGCCTTCTTAAGGAATATATAGATGCCTGGAGATCGAATTTATGCTTCTCTCCATGGGATGAGTCACTGCACTGGTTTTTAATAGACCCCCTCTGGATTTATGTGGACGCCACTCAGATTAAACTGATCTAGCGAATGAAAAAAGATTCAGTAGTAGTTGTGCTCTGCTGCTGTTCTGCTACTTGCAGACAGTTGCTGGTGACAGTCTGTTGCTGGCTTTTTCTATGCAGATAGCAGTTACAAAATATGCTATGGAGCATCCTCCTTTCCGGTTGTGCTGCCTGCCTGTGCGTGTTGCTACTTGTTATTTTTAAGCAGGCATTCAATACCTGCTATCTTGTTGGTTGTGTTTCATTTAATTAAATTCAGTCTTATGTGAGAACATACTGACAAGTCCAATCAATACCTTCCGTTAAGGTTTAGCAAGGGGAGGGGAAGGAAATTAGCTATGTGACATGTTATAAGCTAATAATGAAGTAGCTGTAATGATTTGTAATGGGAATGTTTAGTTTCTCCCCTCTGTCAGGACTTGCATCTTTTTTCCTGCAGCCACTGCCAGGTTCTGCTCTGAAGTTCAGAAATGTGATTTCTAACACTTTTGGAGCAGGAGATGGCAATTCCCTTGGGGAAGAAAGTGAGCTGAAGAGCTGGGGTGCTGTGGGTGGGGCAGGCGATGGAGGAGGAGAAGAGGAAGAGGGAGCTGGTTTGGAGGGAGCGGGAGCGGTGCTGAGCGCTCAGATGCATGCCTGCTGGTCTCCACTGTAAGTAAACCTGTGCGTAAAGCAGATGAATGAAAGTCAAAAGGGGAAAGGAAATTTCTTTTCCTGTGATGCTGTTGCCTTTGATTTTTTTTTTTTCCTTCTTTTTGTAAGTAGCAAAGGCTTATCTGCCAAATACACCCACGCCGTAAGAAGCAGAGATGGGCAGAAACTCTTGGAATTAAGGTTTTTTGAGTCTTGCCGTCTGCTTCTCCAGGCTTTGCATGTCTTGTGGGAGTTTGTTAACTTTGTTTTGCTTGACAGCCTATCTGCATCGACGAGGGAGGGTTTGCCTCTGGCTGGTGTGCCCTTTGCATTAAATTAAGCAAACTCTCCCCACCCTATCCTGTAAAAGTTGATCTGGAACAGCTGTATGGCTCATCAGTAGTACAGCAAGTTTTTGGTTTACCTTCTTTATTATCTTAACTTCAGAATCATAGAATCAACTAGGCTGGAAAAGACCTTTAAGATCATCAAGTCCAACCATTACCTTCTTTTTTAAGAAAAAAAGAAATCAAGTAATTTGCTCTCTTTTAAAGATACTTACAGATTGTTCAGGCACTGACACTCTAATACCTGTACATAATCATCTACCAGGGCTGGGAACAGGAAAAGGTATGTCTCACCTGGTTCACATAGTAATAATCTTGATCTGGTATCTACTAGTAATGTTTTTTGTCTTTCATTCTGTATCTACCCTGGTATATACCTTGGTATGTTTTTGGCAGATCTTTGACTGATCTCAAAAGGCAAGTCGGGTATACCTTTTCAGTTCTCTCTTTTTCTGCTCAGATTTAGACACACATTTGGAAGAATATAAAGTTCTGCTTCGATAGCATGCATTTATCAATATTTCACGTAGTGTTTTGGGTGCCTTTTTTTTTTTTTTTTTTTTCATTTCCTTAAGGAACAGTGACTAAGAAGTGTTAGAAATCATAGAACCGATGTATATAAATATATGTAATCTTCTTCTACTGCAGTGTTTTTCTGTTTTCAGTGTCTTCTCTTGTCTGTCTTCCTTCCCCTCGCCCTGTCTCTCACTGTTGAATATTCGAACTCTTGATCTGTACATGGACTAAAGATTATTATTGCTTTGAACTTAGAAATGAATTAAGTGAATTCCCACATCCACTGAAGGAAAGGAAAATATTCAGTCTGAAATATAATTTGGAGCCTATAGGAAAATGCATCTGATGAAGTTTGTGCTAATTCTATAGCTTTGGTACCAAAGCACCAGCTCTGTTATTGTCAAGAGTATTGCATGTAAGCTCTGTATTTTAATAGTAACTCAGTGTGGCTAATTAGTTTGAAGGCTCTTTGAAGAGCTGATGTACTGACTAAATAAGCTCTTATTTTTCAAAGCAACAAAAGGCACGCTTAATTCACAGAGCTGATAGTTGTAAAACTGCCTTTGGTTTGCATGCTAGGAGCCAGTGTGAAGCCCAAGCGTGCTTGCCGTCAAGTTTGCTCCAGTGCTGTCTGCTAAGATTGGTGTTAGTGTGCTTGAGGGAGGTTTCTGGGTCTTTGGCACAGTAGCACAGCATAAATTTGTGCCACTGGGATTGATGTGTCCGGGAGGAGGATGTCGTGTAATGAATGCTCCCACACCATTGAAATCAGTGGCAGTATTATCTATCTCTCCTCTGTTTGCAGGCAGGTTCAATCCAATAATGAAGAGCAGCTTTGAGTTTCTAACCAGATGACATGGCTAATCCTGAAGCATGTATAAAGTGGCCATAGTTATTAGGAGATTTGTGGCTTTGAAAGTTCGAATTCCCTTAGTGCAGTTTGTTAATGGTAAGGATTTGCGGTAAATGAATAATAGATGAAAGTCATCAAAAGGCTTACAGGGGATTTCTTGTGACGTGGTGCTGGTCTGTCTGATCCCAGAGCTGGAGATTTCCATGTGAATCCTAAAAATAAAAATGGGGAAAAAAAAAAACCAAACCAGGACAGTGGCTCAATATTTTGTGTTGTGAAACTGAGATTGTGTGATGTATTGGGAACTACAGCCACAGTGCAGAGCCATGTAGAGTTAATTCTCTTCAATGGGGCATATGTTGTGTATCCTCCCAGGGTTATTTTCACTTGCAAAGCCCCTGGGGCTGCAGCACCAAGCATTTACTGTGAGCTGGACAGCAACCCCAGTGGAGTCTGTAATAACACGTGATGGGGTGGGATCCTTTCCCAGCGTGCGTCTCATGCAGGACCTTGGTAGAAGGGTGCCCCTATGTTTGTGCTTCTATGTTAACAGGTTCAGCCCTGTCACTGGGCTGAGGTACCCACAGTCCCCTTGCGACTGCAGCATCAGTCCCTGCTTGAAGGCTGAGACAGGGCTGTAGGAAGCTTCTTCCTGAGCTGACAAGGAGAAGAAAGCAATGAATAACCCTTCTTGTTGTCACAGTGTGAGGGAGGTGTGAGGGGTCTCAGGGACACCTTTAGGAAGAAAAATTATGGGATGGTATCCTGACATGACCGATGGGCAGTGACTGCTTATAGTCTCTATTTTTATTTTTTTTTTAATTAAAAAATAAGGTATATATTTTTAACTCTGCTGCCGTGTCCTAGGTTGGATTGCACCTATGTTATATTTGGCAACTTCTAATGTAACTGCAGCTTGGGTCAAATCCTGATGGATTTGGCTTGAGAGGGGTGATTTGCTGCTGGAAAAGCCAGTTATGTGCATAGATGCAGAAGGCAGAGTGCCATTTGCTCTTCTGAGTGTTAAAATAATGTCTGCTTTTGGGGATGCTGCTGGGGGCTGACCTGCCCGCCGAAGGCAGTGTCTGGGGTTGCAGCCCCTGTTGTGGCTTGCCAGAGGAGTGCTCATATCTGTAGTAGCTGGCAGAGTGGTTGCTGCAGGCTGCAAAGCCTGCGTTAAATCCAGAAATTCACTGTGTGTAGTGCGTTTGTTGGGAAGTTGAAATCATCTTCAAGCGCTAATCCATTGGCCCTCTGAGGAAGGCATGTCTGTCTTGTTTGTGTTGCAAAACTGAGTGAAAGTTAGGAAATGTTTATTGTTGCTGCCATGTGAGTTTGTTAATTCTTCTCCCTTTTGGCCTCTCTGTGGTAAAAACAGAAAGTGAGGATGTAATTAGAAGCTGGTTTTATACTGTAAGCATCAAAGGAAAGAGGTGAACGTATTACAGACAGGCGCATGTATATCTGGCATTGCCCAGCTCCTGCCTTTGCAAACTGTTTTGTTGCACTGTTCTGTCTGTAGTTCCTGACTTTACTTGAGTGATGGAGTTTGGGGACATGCGATGCTGGTGGGGGTATCACCCTGTGTATGGTTGTCACCCAGGTGGGGAGGATTTTCTCCGCCTGGGTTGGTGCCAGCCTCAGCGAGTTGGTAGTTGCCCTTGTTTTGCTGGTGATCTGCATCTGTCTGGGCATCCTGAGTGTCCGTGAGTGAAGCACTTGGATGCAAGGCAATGCACTTGCCTGGGCAAAAATAACCCCAGCCCCATAATCCCAACCCAGGAGCTCGAATGGGAAATGTTTGTGCTCGTGGAGAACTGTAAAACTGAATGAGTATGGGCATGGTTTGCTTTTTTTAGAAAGGGCGAGTCCTTTATTCTGCCAAATGTCAGGAATATCAAAGATGTATTTAGGCAGTGGGAGAGGAAGGATTCGGTGTGACTGATGGAAAGTGTTGAGCAAGAGAGGCTGTGCTTTGTGCTGGGTTATTATGGTTTGAAACCTGTCGCAGCATGCAGAGGAAGCATGGTTCAGCAAGCCCATAGTTACAGCCGAAAGCAGTTCATCCCTGGGATTTACTGTATGCACAGCCTGTCGTCACGGCAAAGAGCAAAGCAGGGATGTTAAATAAACCTCCTGTCCCCACAGGCAATGGTCCTCAAAAGACAAAAATATCCTTTGCGAGGGTGCCTGTGAGTGAAATGAAGGCCTGGCTGGGAGGAACAGGGGCTGAAGGGAGGTTGGGTTGATCTTGAGCCCTCAGTGAGCGTGGCGATGGGTAATGGCATCGTTCGGGGAACACTGAGGACCTTGCTACTGTGAACACACTTGTGGAAAATTCACTCCTTTTCCCTTCTTCCTCAGGCCTCCTGCAGCCCAAAATCTGTCCTAAAGTCACAAAAAGTAGCATGTATCTGGGTATGTGTGTGTGTCTGAGTTAAGGCTCTTTTTTCCCTTTATTAAGGTTTTTTTTTTTTATAGTGTTGTCAGATTGAATTTTCAGACTTTTCCCCAGCTCCAGTGGAGGATTAAGGGTTCTTTTTTTTGCTGTTAGTAGAATTTCTGGCGTTGTAAGCTCCATGGTCATGTCACAAGCTCTGAGGGTGCTGTATGGCTGGCATTGGTCCCCCTTGGTAAGGAGGGAGCAGCTGATGAATTCGCTACAGAATTAGTTTTCAGTATTAGGAAGAATCCTGGAAAATAGTCAAAATCAAGCAGTCTTTTGAAAGCAGATAGCCCTTGCTTCTAAAATTGGTCCCCTCAAATAAATTGGAGCAGTGAATTTGTTCTTTCCCTCTCTGCCCCCCAGCAGTTGTGGGGTTATTAGAAGCCTGGCCTCTTCCTGTTAATAGGGCTCCTCTCAGGAGCTCAAGTAAGCTTGCAAAAGCATTGGAAATAAGTCTCTTCTAACCCAGCACACCGCTTCCTGCTGTAAAATAGACTTGATTAAATTTTCTGGCTCTCATTTTCATTGCTTGCAGACATCCAAAACCTTCGCTTTGCAGTGGAAAGCAGTACTTTGGGAATTAGAACTAATGTTAAAACCTAAAGAATGTGGTTTGCCAAAACAATGTTGCAGAGATGTGTGTATGTATAATATATATGGGGGGTTTTTTTCCATTTAAAATACCATGGTAAAACTTTGCTGCTTGAATAAAATCAATGGGATGTGTTTTTTCTCCTCTCTTTTCGGGAATTTGTGATAATTTCTGAATAGGGAAATATAGGAAGTTTTATCCCAAAGGGGTAATTTTGCCCACTACATTACAGCTGCAACCAAGAAGCATGGAGGAACTGAGTTTGTCTAGTCTTTCTCTGATCTAGCACTGCCCTGTGCTGCTGTACCAGCGCTGGTTGGAGGCACAGTCCATCCCCTGTGTGCTCACAGACCTCCCACCAGCAAGCGTTGTGCCAAGGGATTGTCACATTCACCCATGGGATTTTTTGTGGCACCCTACCTGAGTGATGCTTCTGTGCAAAAATCCTGGGTTATGATAGAGAATATCTCCCATGCTTAGCTTCCCATTCAGTTTTGAGTACAAGCTGTTTCTCTCAGATGAATGCTTCTGTCTGTCACTGCTACCTGATGTGATTGGAAACTGAAGGCAGAATTAGGTAAAAGATTTGCAGGGAGGAAGAGGTCAGGATGTGAGCTGGATGCTTAGAAAGAACTTGTTTAGAGTGGTGATCCTACGATGGCCTGGATAGGAGGTGGAGAGCCCTGGAAATAAGGTGGTGAGGCGTGAAACAGTGACAAGATTTGGGCACTCAGAGTGAGGCATGAGGGGCATTACATGCCGTGTATTCTTTGTACGTTGGTCAGACATGGGTGGCTTTTGACCCCTTTCCTTTTTTCTTTGTGTGAAGGCAACGTGCTTTCCAGTTGGGTGATTTATTTCATGTTTTGCAAATGTGATCTTGCTTGGGCTTTTGGGTATGGAGTGAGTCTTACACCTTGGGAGGAACAGCATGGTTGCTTCTTTGCCAAGACTGAAAATTTACAAACAAATAGTGCTTATTGCAAATCAATCTGTAATAAAGTAAAATCTTTATTTTGACATAGTCTCTCAGTTTGAATGTCAAAGCTGCAGTGCCTCTTAATTCACATTTCTGTGATTTGTTGTCTAATTCAGAAGCATTGTTTTTAAAAATGCCCAGCATCTGAATTAATGATAACAAGCTGTGCCTCTGCAATTGACAACAGCAGTGAAGACACTTTGAGGGCTAACTTACAGCAACTTCTTCAAAAAGTAAACAGGAATTCTGTTTGTATTCCAGTGTGTGTGCTGGGCATGCCTGCGAGCAAGTCTTGTCTGGCTGAGTCCTTACACTTCTTGTGAAGCAGAATGTCATGCATGGGCCTAATAGATGACAGCCCTCGCCTTTTCAAGCTTCGTTCGGATGAATACGTTGGAGAATACTTTTGTAACAGGCATGGAGCAATTACCCCATATCTACATGAGGCAGTAGTGTAGCCCAAAAGGGAGGGGTCTGCAGGATGAGGCTGTTGAGCTGGCATCTGACCTCCACACTATGGTTATTTTTGGGGTTGCTTTGGATTAGCTCCAGTGTGTGGTCCTGTGGACCAAATGCTGATGGACGTTCAGCTGCAGCATTATAGCACAGCAACCAGAGTGCATTGAGAGTGCTCCTGGCACACATCTGCCGCTTGAATTTCATCTGAGAAGAACCTGGTGGACGCTTGGAGACTGCACGGGCATAGAAGGCAAAGCACAGTCATAGGGAACATGAAATCTGCTTCAAAACTGCTCTTGATTTGTACTGAACTGGTATAATAGACCCTTGATCCTGGGGGTATTGGGAGGGACAGTGGCTAGCAGGCTCCCTGCAGAGTGAGTATCTTCCTCCCTGTGCAGGTTTTTTTCCCCTCCATCCATGCTGCAGTAACAAGGCTTTAGAGTAACTGCCACATGCTACGTGAAGAGTCCAGTAAAACCTTGCCTGAGGAGGGCAGGCATGTTTTGGAGAAAAAAATTTGTTAAAAATGGACTAAGAAGAGAGTTTCTCCATTGTTGGCAGTGGTGGTGGTTGAATGTGGGTTTAGTGACATGAGTGTACTCATTCACACCTGTGTTGCAGCTGCATTACCAAGAGGCATAAAGCAACTGAGTATGTCTAGCCATTCCCTGTCCTCTAGGGGAGGGCATGTCCACCTCTGGGGCCGAGAGGAGGAGGGATTGATGCCTTCTTTGGCAATAGCATAGAAGAGGCGTAAAACTTGACCTGTCTCCAAGTCCTCAAGAAGAGTGCAAGTTCATAGAGAGTGACTGGGAATTAAGAACTGATTGCACAGGGTGCCAAACAAAAAGCTTGTGCTTGTAACACCTGGAGCTTCAGGAGTGTGTCTTTAGAATGGCAGGAAATTATCGTGGTGGGAAAGACTGCATCTGAACAGCAATAACACAGCATGGATGGATTTGCAATTGCGGGTGCTGATGCCCAGTTATAACTTTATCATTTTGGCCTGTTGCAGAAAAGGTAGAAAGCTAGTATTTATGACTTTTAAACTGGCAATTATTCATCTTAAGTTACTCACTTTTGTAACTGGAAATGAGACTTGTGAGCATGGCCACATAGCTAGCTAAATGTTTGTAGCAGAGCTATGAACTAACAAATTGGAGCATTCAGTGCCGTGCTGGTTTGACTGGATTAGGCCAGTTCTGTTTGTACGCTCTGCCACTAGCCAAGAAAAAGGTAGAATTTGTCTCTTTAGTACCCATTAGTGTGTTTCTAGGACCCAAACCCCAAAAGCACTGTGTCTGTCTCTCAGGACTTTTAGATGCTGCTATGGGAGATGCATGTTTAGGAGGATCAGGTCCTTTGTAAAGCTTGAGTACAAAATTTCTGCAGTCTAAATGCAGTGTTACTGCTCTGTTCACAGCTGATAAATCAACAAATCCCAAAGGATTTTAAGATAACTGCAGTTGTGTAATCTGTTGGATTTAGGATGTCTGTCAGAGCTTGGAGGGTTCCTTAGGTGTGGAGAAGCTGTGCAGCTCCTTAAGTCATCCTCTTCAAGTATTTGTTCTGGGAGGATGTCACAAAATGAATGGGTTAGGATGACTCAAATAAAAGAGGAGAGGGCTCATTGTGGCCATTGACATCCTTCACCCATTTGCTGGGTGTTTTGGAGGTCCCTGCTCTTCTTGTCACTCTCTGAAAGCCCTGGACATGCTTCTGAGGTAGCTCTACAACATGCATGGCAGGAATGTGGGGTTTATGCTGTTCCAGCATAATTACAATGATCTAGCCTGTCTTATTTCCACACCTGCCATGGGGATGTGATTCAGCTGGACTCTGTTATCTGCATCAAGGGTGCCTGTCCTTTTGGTTTCAGGAGCAGAAGGTATGAATGCTGTTCCACCAAAGCTAGCCAGTGTTTCTGTCTGCACCATGTGGGCAACTCCCTTCCCTGGGGCTGCAGCCCCAGGATCTGGGGCTGTTTGTGGCCCACTGTGGGTAGGTGGGAGCTGCTGGTGGGAACTGAAGTGTTGTCCTTTGCCACTACCGCCCTCCTCTTCTGTCCCTGCCTCTGCAATCCTGTGACCAGATCCGAGCACTGCGCTGGGCTTAAACTCTCCATCTTGAGGTCTGAGTGTTTGAATTCAGTTTGCTTTGGCTGGCTTAATTTTGAAGCTGGATCAGTTCCCTCCCTGTTGCTCAAATGACTGTGCAGCACCTGAGGGAGGGTATGGGGTGGGAGGAAAGCCATGGTGGTATTTGGTCTTCGCTGATCCCAGAGGTTAAGGGAGTTGTGAAACTGTAATACTTAAAGGCTTTACCAGTGGCTTCACCACCTTAGACCTTGCAGCAACTCTGTGGGACAAAACATGTTGTTGGCCCTGGAAGGAGCTGCCTGAGGTGCTGCAAGGAAACTGTAGCACCGCAAAGGGAAAGGAATTAATTTCTCCCAAACTCAAAGCCACATCATTGCATCAATACCAGGTAGAATGAGGTGTCTCACCAGGCTTTAATCATGGTCCTGTGTCATAAGGCTGAATCTTATCTTCCAGCAAAAGACGCAAGCAGGCAGTGAGCCCACAAAACCGCAGCAGCAGTCCTCCCTCCGCTCCCTTTCCTGAGAGTTCAGGATTTCATGGTGGACAAAGAGGCCTTGTCTGAGACCTCTTGCTTAGCCTTACCAGAGGTGTTTTTGCCCAGGGGCTCTTCAGCACTTAACTCTTTGTTCCTGTCAATCTGTAAATTCTTGGTGGTTTGGTTTCTCTGATGAGCAATGTCCCCATCTGTTTGCTTCTCCAAGATGCTGCTGTGGAGTTGTGTTGTACACATAGCAGCAGCCAGCCTGCAAGTAGCTCGAGCATCGCCGCGGTGAGTGCAAACAGTGTGATGCTCAAAGCTACAGGCAGTTTTAAGCTAGCAGCGGGGACCTTGGTCTAATCAGCACCAAACATGCTTGTACTGACTTATAACAGGCCACAGAAATATACCTTGAAATTTAACATCTGAATTTGTTTTTACTTCAGGATTTCAGTAGGTCTAGCTGCATGCCTTGCTATAAATTTAGTAGTGAAAAATATACAACAGACAAAAAACTGGATTCAGAGATTTGTTCTCTAGAAAGCCACCAATTTGGGTATCCTGGTGTAGAAAGCCGCAGCCTTTGTGAGACTTGGGGAGGTGCTGCTTTACCTTGGCCAGAAGATAAGGGTTGCTCCTCATCCTCGAAAGGGAGCTGGGAGCCCTTTGCATACCCTGGGCTGTTTGAATCCACTCCCTGAGTGTTATGAGGCTCTCTGCTCCATGGCTGACTTCTCCTTTGCTCTTTTCTGCCTTTGCTCATGTTTATTAAGGGAGGCAGAGAACACTGTGTCCCTTGCACGTGCCATCGCCCACAGAGCCCGGGGCAGGAAAGGGCTTGTCAGTGACGAGATGCTGGATCAAGGCTGTTGCTGGTGTGCTGTAGCTCTGTGCCTACAAGAGTATGTTGAAGTAGCAGCGGGTTTACCAACACCATTGGTTTCTGCTGAGATAAGTTGTGGTTGGAGAGCTCAGTCCTTCTGGTAGATGGAGGAGAGGGCTGGCCATGGGGTGTTCCTGCAGCCTCAAGAAGGCGAAACCTCTTACAAGCCTGGCACCAGCAAGGTTTGCCCTAGACTTTGTAGCTTGGTGTTTTCCTTTGCCTGAATGCAACTAAGGCAGACTTGGTTCCTGCCCTAAGACATGGCGTGTGTGAAAACTACCCCATGGTGCTTGCCAAAATCTGCCCTCAGTGGTCTGGGTGTTCTTGTGCAGTGAGGGCAGCAAGGTGAGAGTTTCATGAGGAGCCATGTGCCCTTCCATCAGTCACTGTTTGTTAGTCATTAATTGGGCCTGCCTTACCTGAAAAGCAACTTAGCTTGTTTGCTAGTGTCATGGAGAGATAGTTTGTTAAGTTTAGCTTTTAAAATCCCCTTTGGGGCTCAGTTCTGCAAGGATTTGTGCTGCCCTTCATCTTTCCAGCCTGAAGAAGATTGAGTTTCAAGACATTTTACGATGCCAGAATCTTTCAGAGAAAAGCATAAGAATTAGTGATCTGTCTGTCCTGCTAAGGACATTACAGGTCCCAGAGGAGGAGTGGGGAGGACTCCGAAAGCAGTCGTCTCAGCTGAGGTTTCTTCTTTGTGCCCTGGTGAGCTGCACAATGGGCTGGCTGGTGAGATGTCAGTGATGCTCTGTGTGTATCATTCCCAAAGCAGTTTCTGATCTATCAGGATGAAAGGTTCTGGAGAAATGCTAAATAGTACTATTAGTTTAAAATAAACATTCTTCTTCAATATTTCAGATCCTAAAGTGGATCCAGATGCTTTTTTAATGGCTGCTGAATCTGCTTTGGTTTTTCTGTAGTGTGGTGTGGCTGTCTGCATTTGTTCAAGTGAGATTGGATATGACAGAGAGCTTGTTGCAGCATGCTCTTGTCAAGTCTGCAAACCTTTATACATGCACACATACAGATATATATATATATATAAATGATAAAACAACTGGCTTACTCCAAGATAGCATTTCCAAGTCTGACACTTCACACGCGTGCTGATGAACTTGGAATAAACTCAGCGAGTTTATCATTTTTTATGATCACAGCAATCAGTTCAGCTTTGTAGGGGAGAAGTGGATTTGGCTGTGTAAGTCGAAGTCATCTCCAAAGGAAGTGGAAGAGTCCATCTCTTGGTAGCTCTGATAACAAAAAGAGTATTAAATGCCCCTTGATACGAGCCACCAGTTGCATTTTCCATCCTGTGGTTGAGCTTTGCAAGAGGTAACTTTCGAGCTCTGTTTCAAGTGTAGTTTTCCCTTGGTTTTAAGGGCTATTAACATTTTCATGGTTTCTCTCCTACAGAGAAAGAACAAGTCTGCCCCACTGCTCTGAGGTGGTGTTTTATATGGGCTGGGGTTTTACCACTGCTGATGCCAGAGTAAGATCAAAACAGCAGGAGCAGCCAGGTGGTCCTTCCTTCTGAGCATCCCAGTGGGAAGTAGTTCCAAGCTGATGTTTCAGTGATGTGTTAGACCCTGCTTGGAGAGATGCTGCTGCAGCATTAGGGGACTTCAGGCTGTGCTGAGGAGACTTGACACTACCTTGCAAAAACTGGGAAATGCAGAAAGTGTGGATGGGTGCTTTGCTGGTAAAATGTTATGTTTTGGTAATTAATACTAGCATGTATGATCAGCTAGTGAAATCTGTTGCATTCTTAAAGTCAGTGATAGAATTTGTTACGTGCTGTCATCTGCTGGCTCTAGGAGTAGCTGCCCAAGGCTTCTTAGCTGGTGGATAAGATCCAGGGCTTTCACTTAATCCTACTCCATCCCCTGCAAGCCAAAATGGGGAAAAGTAAGTTTCATTAAATTTGGATCAATCAAAGCTGCATTAGGGACATTTTTGTTCCATGCACCTTCTCAATCCAAGCTGGAGACAGTGTTCAAACTAAGAGACAGGGTGGAGGTTGCAGCTGATTCCCCACATCTGTGCTAAGAGCTGTGTGTACTCATCAGCTCTAATCATGCCTGAGACACGTTTGGTGTATTGATTGCTAAAATCTCTGTGAGTGTTCTACAGGGACCAAATCTAAAAAAAGACTTGTCTGCATTGTGCATATGAAACCCTCTGAGAAATGGGATTTGGGGTGCTGTCTAGCTTTTGCAGTTTTATTCAGTCTACAGGCTGTATAATTACATTTTATTGAATCCATCCCGATACTCCCTTCTGGCGTGGGATGCTTCTGGACTGATAGAAAGTAATTAAAAATCTGAAGGTTCTCACTTCTTTAATACAACTTTTCCCATCTTTCATCCAATGTTGAGACGTTGCTGTGCTTCCCTGAGGGTTTTTTGGCTCCCTACTTCAACAGGGGAAGAAATGTCAAAGGAAAAGGAAGTAGGCAGCATGTACTTAGCAGAACTTAAAGGTGGCTCAGGCTCCTTGGTTAACCTCCCTTTCTTGGAATGACCACAGATTCTTGGAATGTTAAGTTTCCTATCTTTTTGTATGAGTTTGGTGTTATAGCAGTGCTGATTTTCCAGTACAAGATGTCTGGTCTTTGGTTCAAAACAGACGCTGAGACACTGATGCCCCTTACTGCATCACTGATACTAGCTGGATTTACCCTGTCTGGAAATACCTGACATCATCTGATGTATGCAGTCACTTGCTACCATGCAAAGGTAATTGCTCACTGACCCACAGAAGACTTCTCTTTTTTTTTTGTCTTTTCATGGAAACTTACTGTGTGCTTTGAACTGCTGAGAAGTACTCAAGGAGACATAAACCCATGAGTTACTACAGGCTGCACGCCTGGAACATGCAGGCCACCTCAACATATGGAGTAAATCAGTACGCCTCCACTGACTTCAGTGCAGCTGCATCTATTACAGCTCACAGTAACCCTCCTCCAGACTGTAGGGATGTTCACGGTCTGTGAACAGTGAATATTAAAAAAACCCCTCCCTTCTTTCTGTCCTTTTCATAGCTTTACACTTGATGAACAGTATAAATGTGCCACGAGTGGAGGTGAAATAGTAAATTATTTTTGCCTGTATTCAGATTTCTTTATTTGGACATACGCTAAGTTCTCTCTCATTTCCCCTTAGTTCCTAAATCAAGTAGTTGATTAATGCAAGCACTTGGTTACTGGCACTCAAAAATACATCAGTGATTAGTTCAGAGATAGAGATTGGTGTTTTAAAAAACCCCAACCACCATATGTGCACCTGCACGAAAACAAGTCGGGCAGAACTGACTCTGCATAAAAAATGGGGTGGGCAGCACCCTTGTAAGCCACAGGACTGTGGAAGAGGGAGCTGCTTTTCTGTTTACGTGTGCCAGGAGAAGCAGTGCTATCAGGCTTATGGGTGATGGATCAGAGTGCAGTGGTATTGCTGCAAGCAAAAGTCATGAATTTTAATCAACTTTACTGGCTGCCTTGAAATTTGAGTTGAAAGATAAATGTGAAAAACAGGCAGCCCATATTGTTTCTGGAACAAAACTGCCCCTTTCCTGTTGATTAAAAGATTTATTTTTTTTTCCTTGGTAATCAGAAATACTTTCATGTTAGTTCTGGGCTGGGTTTTTTTTTTTTAGGCTAACCCTTTAGGTCCTGCTAGCTCTGCTATGCATCCCCGAGCCAAGTGTCACCTCCTGGCCACCGAGATGACTGACCTTGGCTCCGGAGACTTCCTACCAGTGGAGCTCTGTGGCTGTCTGCGTTCAGATGTTTGAAAGAAAATTGTCTTAGGGTGTTATTTAAACACTCTTAATGCTTAAGGAAAAATTAAAAAGGGGTGGGGGGAGAAGTCTTGCCTGGTGAAAACTGCTGGGTGGACCATCTAGGGAGCAGGAGTCTGGTTTATATTCATTGGGGAAATTCGGCACATACTTGTCCTCCTCTGTTCCTCCAGGACTGCTTCTAAAGTTATGTAGTTGCCATATTCATTTGGGAATTGGTCTTTTCTAATTAAATGTAAGTGATTTGAATGCTGATGTTGTCTGCAGGGAACATCTAAGCTTTGGGAAGTGGACTGAAACTCTTAGCTCATGGTCTTAGACAGAAACACACACACACACCATGTCATTTCCAGCCACTGCCAGGCTGGTCCAGATTACTTTGACTAATTGAGAGTGCTTTCCTTACTCCTCTGTCCAGAAGTTTGCTTCAGGGGTTATCATAGCCGCTTTTCCTGTTTTGCCATTAAGTCATCTCTGTGCAGGAATAAGTGCGAAGGGTTCTATTAAAGGCCAAACAACTTTTAAGAAAGAAAGGGAAAATCAGCCTACAAGCAGCAGGAAGGAAGAAAAAGTTGTTGGAGTATGCCTGAGTCACTGCTCTTCTGTCAGCCTTGAGTGCTGTGTTGTTTTCTCTTAGGATCTTCTGTGGTTTAACTCCACACCTAGTTTCTCATCTCCCTGATAACTGCAGGTTCAGCAACTGCTCTGTTTTAATGAAGAGTTCATTGCAGCTGCAGCAGAGGCTTATTCAATCCTCTAGGAAATCCTTGCTGCTTTCACTAGTGAAAAAGACAGTATGTTTTGGGGCCTGAGTGTGAAAGGGCACATACAAACCTGCTAAGTACAAATTCTAGCTTGTTTGTACTCTGAGGTGGTTACACCCTTGGCTCAGAACCCAAATATTTCAAGAATTTGGGTTGAGGTATATCCTTTCCCAAAAGAGGCATGAAGTTAAAGAGTCCCCTTTTGCATCAACGGGTGCAGTTTCTGTAAGGTCACTGAGTATTTACTTGAAGCAGAATGTTAATTCCTGCAAGGCAAGTCCAAAGCCCTGGGGAGGGGAGGTGATAACTTTGCTTCAGTATGAGAACTTGGTGGCCGCGTCTTGAACATTTGAGGTGACTGGGCTCTTGCTTTGACTGTAGTATGTTTGCTGTAAAGGAAACCCACCTTATTTCCAGTCCCCTTTACAGGAGCTGGGATGCCTTATAGTGCCATGCTTTGCTGTAAGAGCTATGCCTGCTTACCCCTGTGACTGATTTATTAATTTTTTTCTCCCTGAGGCCTTCAAAGCATGTACATACACCGAAGCAGAAGATGAGTTTCACTAAGGAGGCTCATTTCAGATGCAAATGCTCTATGGGCTGCTGCACAAATGATGCCTGCCTGATTTTATAATATTGCTTTAAATTGTTTATTTATTTTAATGTCCCATTGTAACTACTCTCTGCTTTGCTTTTTTTGCTCCACCTTTCTGTGTTGCTGTGCCTACTGGTCTGGAGGTTGGGTGGTGGGAACAGGTTTGGTGGCATTTACCAGTTGTCCTATTATGCTGTGGTGGGATCAGCATGGATGGCTGGTAGGGCTGTTATTATTCCTGATATTATTTCCCTATAATACCGAAGGAAGAGAGAATTTGCTGATGCCTCAAGGTGTCCTAATGTGTCCACACACTGGATAATCAGCTGCCTGAGAAGGTGCATGAACATCATGGGGCGCGGCGTGTTGTGGTGCTGGGGCAGGATGCGGGCACCACGAGGTGAGTAGTCAGTAATCCTGCACATCCCTTTCCTTGCAGTTACCTGGCCGAGCAGTGCTGGAATGGCGGCTTCGTCTACCTGATCATGTTGCGCCGCATCAAGCGCAAAGCCCCTCTTCCTCCCTCCAACGGCAACAACAGCAACAGCTGTGACCCCAAAGCCAAGCCCAGCCCAGAACCCAGCGACAGGGCTGCTCAGAATGGGAAAAGGACCAGGAAGTTTGGGGTCATCACCAGAACACCAGGCAGCAAGGACAGCAAAGAAAAGGCAGCCCCAGAGCACGGGAATGGGCACTGCACCCCGATGGAGGTGGAGGTTACTCAGCCAGAGACCTTGGAAGCAGAAAGCAACGGGGAAGAACAGCTTCAGGGCACTGGGGAGCAGTACCATTGCCGACTGTCAGATGGTGGTGTGCCAGACATAGGTGACCAGTCTGCCCAGGTATGTTTGCATTGGGGTTTTCCAGAGAAGGAAGCATCAGGCATGCAGGTGAATTAAGGGGAATGTCTCAAGCATTTTCCCTGGTTTCAGTACTCCATCCTCAGGCTGAGCCTGTCTGGGTGACAACCCATGCTGTTGAGGCACCGAGCTGTGGGATGGGGTCCAAAAAAGGGGGGCAGGATGATTAGAGTGTTAAATAATAACGGTGAGAAACGTCTGTCATATCCCATCTGTGATGCAGGGGAAGGTCCTTATGTGTCTGACCTGTCAGGGTCAGCCTCAGTATTTCTCTTGTTGAGACAGCTGATGACCTTACACCATCAGGGCAGAATGTGTCAGTGGAAGATTGTCATTTGTCCTTTGGAGCTTCATTTTGTTTGAGCTTAATGGCATCCTAAAGCTCATGTTAACATTGGAATTGAAGACTCCCTTTTTGATACACCAGACCACAGTGTTACAAAACTTGCTTGGCCAGTGTTTGGGGACCACATGGAAGTTATTGTGAGTTTTTTTCTGGGTTGATGAGATGGACGATTTGTTAATGTTTGGGATGACAGTGGGATTGGGGCTTTCATTGCTTCTCTCTTCTTCCTAATGGAGATCTTGGGGTTTGTTGCCTGGCTAGAATTGCAGCATTGCTGGATGGAGAAAAACATCCCAAGCCTTGATCAGGTTTCAGTGTGCATCTATCACCAGAAAAGCTGTCTGCCAATCTTTCCAGAGACAGTGATAGTATAAACAGATGAACGCTGCTTTGCTGGGCTTGGGGCTTGCTGCAGCAGCTGGTTTTGGTTTTAAGACTTCAAAGCTGATAACAGAGTAGTACGAGAGGACGTCTCATCACTAAATTCTGTAGAGAAAAGCATGAGTTTAAATGTGTCCTCTGAATTAGTGCCTCCCAATACTACTGCAGGGTGGTGGTGATGGTGGTGATGGTGGTTGTGAACTTACAGAGATTTAATGTGAAGTACATCAGAGGGGCTAAAACCAATTTTAAAAAATGCTGGTCCTAAAGAAAGGTAATTGAGAAAAGCTGCTGTTCCCATCAGGGGGACATGTTGGATTTCATGGAACAGAAAGGGACGTTTGTGTGCTGTTCTGCAGTCTCTCTGAAAGAAAACATTACAAGTTTAAATAAAGAAATCCTGCAGTATTTTGAAAGCTCTGGTCCATATAAAATCTTCTTGAATCTGTTCTGAAGGCACCTAATTAAACACATGTTATAAATGAAGATGATCAGAGTTTGTTTTGATTAAGTGAAAAGCCAACATATATATATATATATGTGTATATGTGCGTATGAAAAAGAAACTCCTGATCCAGAGCCATCTCGTTCTAGTGGTACCTTGATGGTTTGAGTCATTTTGGTCTGAAGTAAATTGTTAAATTCAAAGCATGTATGTATCAATGTGAGCCGTAAATACATTTTTAATGCAAAGCACATACAAGGTGGCTTCTTGAAACGTAAAAGCATAGTTGAGTTGCTGGAAATTTAAGAGCTATAATCTGTTCAGTTGTGGTGTATCTGTCATGGAGTCTGTTGGGAGGCACAGCCATTTAGTAAAATTGCTTCTCTCTCTTTCTTTTAATTCTCCCTGCTCCCTCTTAATACTTTATTTGGAAATATGACCTCTGTTTGTCAATACATTTTCCTGACATCTGAATGAGGAGAAATATGAGTAGCTGAAGCCTGAGCAGCATGCCTTGGTCATACTTTGTTTTTTAAGGGTGAGGGGACCTTTAGAAACCCATCACTTCAAGATCCATGGGGCAGCTGCTATTAGAGTAATGGGTGGGTTAATTCAGTTTCTTAGTAAGTATTGAATAGTGGCAGTGAAGAGAGTTTTCAAAATAGAGTCTTGTGTTTTTTGGTTTATGTGGGGTTTTTTCGGTTGTGTTTTGTTTTTTTTTTTTTAAAAAAAAAGTAAGGAATAAATACACTTGGGAGCCTCAAATCTCACTTCCAGCTCCATTTTCAAAGCGTGACCTGGCACTCAGGCATGTGAGATCCAGTCGTGTCAGGAGTCTTTTGAAAACAGCATCCAGGATGTCGTGTCAGAAGTTGCAGCCTCCTTCCAGACTTCAAAGAGTGAGCCAAACATCTTGTAGCCGCAGGATGAGTTATCTCCTCCCGAGCAGGGATAAGGTACATTGGCAGGGCACCATCTCCATGGGGAAAGCAGCTCCATCCCCACTGCCCGCCCCATGCTCACCATCTCCTCCACACGTTGACTAATTGAATATCCAGGGCTGTCAGCCCTGTGCCTTTGGGGAGCACTATATTTGCTTTGAGGGGATGAGAGCCAGCCTCCAGTGGAGCTGGAAGTGGCCAGCTTCAGCTGGGAGGAGAGGCTTGGAGAAGCTGCCGAGTGACCGGTGCAGGACTTTGCTGTCCTCCCCACTGCTCCTTCCCCTTCTCTGCCTGAGGACACAGAGTGGAGAATTACTGAAATTGGAATATGGAGGCCAAGAAAATACCTTTTTTTCTCCCTATAGAAATTTTGTTTGAAGTTGTAACCAAAACAGAGGAGAAGAGTTTGGATTTGATATGCGTTTTTTCAGCCGGCGCTGTACTGAACCCAGCGGCCAGCTCACAGCTGATGCTTTTGGGATGTTGGGAGTGCTTTTGAGGCATCCGTGTATCTTCAGTGTCATTTGCTTTCAGGGTTCCTCCTCTCCCATGAATGGGAGGAACGGTTGTTTCTCCATTTTCTCTCTGTGTGCTGCTAATAACACCAGTGCTGAGTTGTGAAACGAGAGGCGAAACAAACACTGTTTGTCAAGTGAACCTGCCAGGAGATTCCTGTGTTACTGGTTTGTGTGCACGTATCAGTGCCCTTCTTCAGGCTTGTTTTCATCTCCTATATCTTGGTCTGTGTGCTTGGCATTGCTATCACTATGTATAAACAAATCTGCCAGGCTGTTTGCTGGTATGTAACCCTCAGTAAATATTGTACCTGTCAATTAGCAGGCGGCATTTAATGTTTACAGGTGGTTAAGTTATGCTGCAATATTTTTAGGATGAACCTAAACGCCCTCTAAAATGTGGGGATTCAAAGCACAAGGTTGTATCTGCCTGGCAGGAGTATCCCAAAGTTCTGGAAAACTACCCTTGCAGAGGACCCACGCTGGCTGCAGTGGGAGTTGCGGGCAGTGATTTAAGACTGGGCAACTCTGAGCTGGAGTAATGGTCCGTCACATCCTGGGAAGATAAGCTCAAATACAGAAATCAAAATTTACTTCTATTCAGTCGTCTGAGACGGCATATTTTTGTAGGCTGGTAATTATAAAAGCACAGATGAAAGAGCAATATGGGGAGGGGCTGCTGGAGTCAGCCAAAAACTGATGAAGAAAATGAAAAACTGAGATTTCTTTGCAATATATCAGTTTTGTGATTTCTCTGTGTTTACCAGTAGGACAGAATCCCTTGGTTTAGTACTCAGTGCCTCTACTGTGGTGCTTTTGGAAGAGCTGTGGACTGCTTTCTTAGCTCTTTGGCCCCTAAGGAGCGCCCAAAGGTAGCCAGATACCTCTGGCAACAGGCAGAGATTTTAAGTAGCACTGTGAGGGTTGCAAGGACTAGGGTTACAAGTCTGAGGGATGGGAGTGTAGTTTTCAGAGGGGACTTGAATTGATCCAGATCTGGCTGAAGTGACAAGAGGCTTTCATTGATGAAGCTAGAAGAAGTTTGGCTGGAGATGAAGTGTACCTGAGCAGATCAGCTGCCTTTGCTTCCTCCAGTCCCAGGAGGATCCTCTGAAAAGTCCTTAAAACACCAACCGTTAAAACCAAAACCAATACACCTCCAGAACCCTCTTGCTTCTGTGTAAGCATCTGGATTACTAAGAGGTTGAACTCCAGATCCAAATTCAGCTGTCACCAGTGGGAACTGTAAAGGAGATTGGACAGAGTGAAAGTTTTAGTAGTGAAGGGAAGTAGGGAATTAGATGAGAAAGGCTGGGGCTCTGCGTTTGGACATTTCTCCATTAGAAGTACATAGCATGGGACAAGTGCAGGGTGTGCAGCAGGTCTGCTGGGCTGGTAGTAGCACTGCAATGTGGGGATGTGGTGGGATGCCTTTCCAGGATGGAAACCAGTCTACATGTGATGGCCCCATGAGGTGTGTCTGGTGTTTCTCTGAAGTTGGTGTACCGTCTATTAAAAGAAGGGAGCGAGCAAAGCAAGGGAATATTAGTGCCTAGCTAGCATTCCTAGCCAGCTTTGCTCTCGTACAAACCAGCTAAACCCAGCTTATGTAGACCACAACCCTCTCCATGCTCATGAGTGTATACACAAGTGCATACACACATGCATGTTTTTAAAAGATTGGCCAGCACTTGCTTTTGTATTGCTGAAACTCCATGGCACTTGGTTGCATTTCATCACGGACTTTCTTCCTTTTTTGGGCCCATTATTCCTTACTTACGAAGATGGCACTTCTTGGGAAAGGATGAGCGCTTTTGAGCTGCATTTTACTTTGTAGTTAGGAAAACCATTGGTAAATGCCAGCCTTAGCTTGCTTTTTGGTTAATGGAAAATACTCCTCATCTTGCCAGGTGGAATCGTAGAATCATGAACTGGTTTAGGTTGGAAGGGACCTTAAAGCTTAACCAGTTCCAGCCCCCTGCCATGGGCAGGGACATCTTACACTAGAGCAGGTTGCTCCAAGCCCCATCCAACCTGGCCTTGAACATTGCCAGGGATGGGCAACCTGTGCCAAGACCTCACCGCCCTCATGGTAAAGAACTTCTTTCTAGTACCTGACCAAAATCTTCCCTCTTTCAGTTTAAAGCCATTCCCCCTTATTCTGTCACTACTTGCTTTTATAAAAAGCTCCTCCAGCTTTCCTGTAGGCCCCTTTGTACGAGAAGGCTCCTCTAAGGTGGGGAAGGCTAATGGCAGGCTATGGGAATCAAAACATGAGGCTTGAAATAATGTACCGGCTTTAAGCATTTTACTGTTTTTTTAAGCATGGAAAAAAAATTAAATCTCATCCACTTGCAGTACCAAAATTAAAACCTTGCTGTGAGCAAGGTACTCCACTGAAGATACTGAAGCTAAGTAGCTTTACATCAACTTTTTTTGGCAACCTAAGCAGTAATTACTGTTTCATCAAGGCTTTTATGGGACTTTTTTATGATGCATGTTCTAGACATAAATAACTCTATTTTAGTTTTTAATGTAGACACCTTTAGTCATGTAAAGGTCTTCCTCAGAATCTCTTTCTGTTCTTAATGTCTTTTTATCTGTTGTGTTTGCTTCCAGATTTCATTAATGTGAATCCTGGGGCTATCTACTGTCTTGAAGTTTTAATGTGCATGGTGATAAGCACGTCTTCCCCCTTGCTTGCCTGTTTTGGGTTGTAAACTTAGGGACAAGGGCTGTCTTTTAATTGTAGCTGTACGACGCTGACAAAACTTGGCCTTGTTGGCTTGCTTAGGTAATGCTTTGATGTAACTAGTAGTGAAATTATAGTTAATTTTTTTTTTGCTGCGAGTTATGTTCCACCTTGCCATAAAACCGCCATCATCACAACTGACTTTCCGGGGTTAAGTATCACTCGCTGCCAGATTTTTTTCACTGAGTGAAGGTTTTGTCTTTCTGTGCTTGATTTAAGCGATATCTACAGCTGTGACAGCTGTAGATTTTAATTTTGAATAGCAATCTGTCCTTTTATTCTGTCTTTAGATTCAATTTTCCAAGGGTGCAGTGGAGGGTTGGGCATAGAGTTGCAAATGGTAATTAGTTAGTTATAATGTGTCATCTTGAAACGATGTCCTCACTCTTGGAAATGAGCTATCCCCAAAGGCAGCGCAGATACACACAAGGTTGTGTTACAGGAGGTCTCAGCCATTTTCATCTATCACAAACCGTAGGTGAGGGCACCAATATGAAAGCATTTCCCACTTACACAAGTGTTTCCTATATATTTGCATTTGGTATTAAAGGTACAGCAAGCCTGTACCTTTAATACCATAATACTGGAATGCAAAGGACTGGCTTTAGCTGAAATGTAAGTTCACGCAATTTTATGTTTAATCATTAAGTGCAAATTTTTGAAGCCAAGTGGACCTGTCTAAAAATAGGGTATGCTCTTTGCTTAGTGCTGTAATTTTTCAGGCATAGTTGTGACTATCAAGCTACATATACTCAACTTTTGAGGCAAGGTGCTGAAACCACTGAGAAAATCCAAAGGATTCCTGTCACCAACGGATGTTAATAACAGTCCCCACAAGAGACCCTTCTTTAGCGTGGTGACTTACTCTAGGATGGGCTTTAATCCACTATAGGCAGCAAGGCTGTCTTCTGAGAAACTTCAAACTAACCAACCAACCATTCCCAATAGCCCATCAAGAGAGTAAGACTGCACAAGATATTCAAGGGAATGCAGGCATCTTGTAACCCTTAAAAGACTGATTTCCCCAGGGGCAATTGCTGGCTGAAGCCCTCCAGGGTCAGGGATAACCAAGAAATCCTTTGGCTGATCTTGCTATAAAGCTTCAGTTGGCGGCAAGAGGGGAGCAGCCCGGAGAGTTGCAATCCAGATGGTGATGGCTCAGGATGACAAATGATTCCAGCAGATTTTTGTAAGGGGTGATGATGTAGTTCAGGTGCTTGCAATGGCTGATAAAATGTTTAAAGCCCTTGCCAAGGAAATGATGTCAAGAAGCAGTCTGTCTCGGGAGATGGATCCCTGGGGGAAAGTCTGCTGTAAGTCACCGAATTTTCATCCACGCTGCTGTGATGCCTGTTTTGTGTATTTTAATTATGTGTTTGTGTTTGGGGGAGGGTGTGATTTTGCTTCTGTCTGCTCCCCTGGCTTTATCCCCCTAGGATGCTTCTCTTTCCATGGGGAAAGTGCTCACATTTCAGTGAAAGCATGCCTAGTGTCTGGCGGCTGTTTGTCCAAACAAGGAGACTTGTTAGATCAGCAGTGGACACTTGAATGCAATTGCAGTTTTGTCTGTGCTGCTAGCTCCTATTTATTTTAAGGACATGGAAAGTTCATATGATCAACACTGTGTAATTCATATTATGGGCTACTTGGGTTTGGGGGGGCTTTCCCCCTCCCCTTCTTTCAAGTGGTGTATGAGATACCCACTGCATGACTTGCATCATGCAGAGGTGGAAGCCAAAGGCTTCAGTGGCTCAGTGCCAAGAAACTTTCATGAGCAGTAGGGATGGATGAAGAACTCCCCCCATGGAATAATTTATTGATAAAGGAATTCGGATTCTTCCCTCCTCTTCCCCCTTTGGTTTGTCTTGGAGCTGTTTATCTTACTTGTACTACAATGAAAACAAAACCCAAGGTAGCAGATGAAAGCAGGAGTCCTGCTGTCAGATCAGCCTTAAAAATAACCTAGTTAAGCTCTGATGAAAAATATCCACTAATGAAATAATTGCTTTGTTAGGAATCTGCAAAAATCAGATTTTGGCATGATTTCCTGGTACTGAGTCATTCATTCCAATAATCTGTGATGTGAAGGGTGGTGATGACTTTTGACTATATCTTGAGATTGATGCATTTGAGCTACTCACCTGGTATGTGCAAGTTAATTCACCAGCTACCGACCTGTCTCTCCCATCCTCCTGCTGGGAAATGGGAATAGTGGGAGGAGGCATGATTTGACCCAAAGTGGGGCTGGCATCTAGGGGCAGTGAAGGGTGCTGGGGAGTGGTGTGCTGGTGTGGCCACCCCAATGTACCCCCTGGTGCCATGGAGGAGGATGCTGCACTATTTGTTGCTTGAAGGCAATTGATTAGATGCTGTAATCTGAATTCTGTTTGAGGAAGTTTTTGCTGGCTTTCAGCTGTGTGTGATCAGAGCATTGGCTGCCAGCTCCTGTGAAGCCTATTGAAATTACTTTATTCTAATGCATGAAGCTTATAACATTTCCAGAGCAGCTTTGTGGCCAGTGAGGAAGAGTTTGCTGTTTGCTTCTGCTGCTGCTACAGGGAAAACATGTGAAGTTTGTAAGCGGGAACCAGTTCCTGCAGTAAAAATTCAAGTTAAAATGCAGAGGGAAGGAGACGACTTATGGGCTGTTAGGGCAGCCCGTGTGTGCGTACAGACCTTGTGTGGTCATTGGTATTCTCTTCAGGACTTACCTCTGTTTTTATTTAAAAATTGTTACGTATTTACACCCGGTTCAGCCGAATTGCTGCTCTGACAGAAAGGGCTATTTTATTTTTTTTTTTGTAGACAACTATTTTACATTTTCCATTTTACTGTCTGGCTTTGTAACTGCTTACTACGTTTCTGTTTTCCATTTGTTTACACCTTGTTCCTGCCAAGCTTTGCTTTAATATGAGATTTCAAAGCAATTTTTCCTTTGTATATATAGATTTGCAGCTTCTTGAACACAGTACAGTCAAAATCAGTCAAACCCCTTTTTACTCCCCTGCAATTAGCCTGGTGAAAGAAAAGGGGGAAAAGAACGGCTTCAGTGTCTTTATTTATTTATTTATTCTTCTCTGCTCTCTGAGGAAAAAACGTTCCTTTTTATTTTATTAATGATGTGCTTATGAAATGGAGCGTTTGATGGTATGCACTTGGAGCAGGCAGAAGGCAAGCTTCCCCACGTCGCGCTGGCAGCGTGCTTCCTTTCTGATCTGCACCACGCTAGTTTATTCCAGATGTGGGCTCGCTCCGAACAGAGGCTGCCTGATGCACAATGGCTTCACGGTGAAGAAGGATGGCCTGTGGGGACCCACTTGAAGCTGCCAACTGTATTCTCTATTCTCACTTGCGGTCTGTTACATAAGATGGCCCATTTTCTCCCCCGCTTGTGATTAATCCAAGTAGAATATTCATACTGTCTTTAAAAAAAAAACCAAAACCCAACATTTTAATTATTTGTAGCTCAGGCACTTTGAAGTTGATCAGCTTCAAGTGGAAAAATCTGGTCCAAAGGGCTGCCTGTGCGAAACAGCCGAGTTAAGAGGAAAGTGGAATTGCCCAAAGGTAATGTAACTGCAGAGAACAAAAATCAGCCATTAGCTCAGCTGTAGCCTGACCTGGCCATTTGTGTTTCTGCTTGCTATGTGAGGGAAGTTAAAAAATGTAGGTCTGGAAGGGACTTCAAGAGGTGACATGTTCTCATTTCCTCCTCTGAGACTGTCTTTGACAAATGATCATCCATTGCGTCCATGAAACCCTTCTACTGAGAGGAATCCACAGCCCTTCTGCATAGGCAGGTTTGCTGCTGCTGCTCGGGGTTAACAAGCAAAGTCCTTGTGGTGATCTGAGCAGGGTTAACATTTGCTCCCAGGAGATGGGAAACAGATATCTAAAGGGAAATTTGTTGTCTTATTCATTTGTCACTCTCAAAACAAGCATGGGTGTCTTTCTGATTGTCCATCTTGGCTGAATCTCAAGTGAATTCCATGGAATTTTCTGTATTATCTTATACAGGTATTCAGCCCATGTTATTTAGTGAGCTCTTCCTGCTTGGGTTCTCAAGTGTTGGTATTTATTATTGTGACCTGCCTTTAGTTAAGGGGTATAGGTTGGTCTCCTTCCTGTGAGTAACCTGGGTTTGGCTAGTCCCTGGCTGCAACTGACACTAGTAGTGCTTCTCTCTCTGTCCTGGCTGAGGATGTCTGGAGTTGAAGATACCTGGCTGGACTTGAATCAGCATATCTCTGTGCTTGAAATGTTTTTGCACTGAGAGCTGTGGGTGCATGTGTGAAGATTTACTGTGTCGCTTATGGGGAGATTATTCTAAGTCATATATAAACGAAGCTGTGAGAATGAATTCTGAGAGGGTGGAAAAGTTCAGATGTTAATAGGAATATGCAACTGGCAACAGTCAAGCAGCAGCCAGAATTGTGCAACTCATCAGAGGAGACTGGTCAGCAGCTAAACTCATCCTCGTCTGTGCAGGGATTATACAGGCTCTGAGGACAGTGACATCAGACCTGCAAACTGCCAAATCTAACTGCACTTGGGGTTTCCCTTGGGTATTGTAAGTCGCGAGCTTCTCGCCTCTTTGTTTATGAAGAAAACCTTGAAAATATGAGCCTTTAAAAATTTCAAAATTAAAGACATGCATCACTCTGCCTTTTTTTTTTTTTTTTAACATTTTGGCTTTGTATTGTTGAACCTGGGAATCTTCAATAACTCACGAAAATTGGTTTTAAGTAAAATCTAAAAGCACTTACAAATCCTTGGAATTGGCACAGAGCTTTACATTAAGGCTTTCCTGCAATGGAGTCACATAAGATGCACATTCAAAACAGCAGCATTTTGTAGCTGGCTGTGAAGTGACCTGTGCTGCTCTCTGCAAAGGAGATAGCAGCTTTATAGGGAAAAGAAGGGGTTTCTGCTTTCTCCCAGAGGTCTCAAGTGAAGGCTAGCCTTCTGCTTTTTAATACTTTGCTTTCAAAATCTTGCAGTGACGTAGCTTGAAGGTACTTCTGTATTCGTGGGGGGCCTTTGCTTTGTAGAACGTGGTTAAATGTAAAGCTATGAATGTTTTATGAGGTAGAGGGAAAGAACATTGAAGGGATCTGATTTCTAGTCAGCGCCGAATTGTTTATCCCAGTGAAATGCATGCAGCTGACTGGTGGGGACTCGGGGGACAGCCTTTTCTTACACAGGAGATGGTGACCATGTCGTTTGAAAATGAGTAAAAAGAAATACATGTTTGGGTGTGTGCCATATGGTTTCCTTGTCTTTATTGTGGCTGCATTCTGCCATCCACATTTGGACCAAGTGATGCTTTATTTTGCAAGTGCTTTTGATTCCAGTGGGAGTTCAGGGGGAATAAGATGGTGTTTGCCTCAAGAGCAGCAGTCTTGCCATGTGCTGCTATTAAGTGCTTTGCCATGTAAACAAATATTTGAGAGTGGGTCAGTTAAGAATAAATTTTGGATTTTTTAATAATGAGATGTAGGATAGTGAGGAGTGCTGAGGAATGCAAACTAGGCACTGCACATCATGAGCCTTTCCATAACTTGCATTCCAGAAAGCTTTTGCAAATCGTTAAACACAATTTTATGGCCACATTGTTAAACTTTATTGGAGGGTCTGCTTTCAAACTGGATTCAACAATGGGACACTCGGAGTGGCATCTTGTGGGGAGAATAGGTGGTCATCATTACAGCCTCGACTAGACTAGGGGAGGCAGAGAGATTGTGTTTCACTGTTCATTTTTACTTTTCATTATGGGTGCAAGGTACTTTATAGCAAGAAAACCTCTCTGGAGTATTTTCATGCTGTAGCTCAATTCTCGTTTTTAAGTAGATAAATATAGTTGACTCTTGCCCCTGCATTTAACACGATGTCTCATGTATCACTCCAGTTTATCTCAAAGTATTCTCTGTCCTGACATGTCCTGTTATTCAACAGACGACAGGGCTTTTATTGATGCATGAGGATCCTAGTTAAACATGTTGGAACATTGCCCATATGCATGACTTTCAAATTAACAGATTACCCACAGGTGCATATGTTTTCAGCCTCAGTCTTTTGGGTTACCTCTTAAGACATCTGGTTTGTTTTTCCCTGTTTCCCCTACTTGTGTTCTAGGGGCTGTATAACATAATTATTTTTCACTTTGTTCTTAAGATATCAGTGTAGATACTGACCCCTTTGTTCTTGTGTCTGAAAAACTGCATCTTGCATTGCAGTTAAAAGTTTCAGCATAGGGTCCCGGTGATCAGGTAAAAACAAAAACTTATTTTCTTCACTTAAGAAAGGCTCTGAAAACCTAAAATCCGCAGGTTGCTGCCACAACCCTTGGGTTTGCTGATATATTTAGCAGTTTCATTTCTCAGAAACAGGCAGCAATTGTACATGCTCTTCACAGTTTGGCATGAAATTTTAATCATCTTTGCTACTTAGCTGTTTGCGTACTGCGAGAACGTTACTTGTGTGCATAACAGACCCAGTTGGAAATAGCTGACCTGGTACCCGGTGGCTACAACACATGGCTTAAAAATTGCCTCCAAATTGAGCATTTTGCTGTCTTGCAAGCTTGAAAACTTCCTAGGGTTTCTCATAATTCTGTTATCCTGGTTATTCGCTTCTCTGAGAGAGTCCTGGCAATTGTCTTACATGTCTTGCTTGCTTGCTTGGTTTTCTTTTTCCTTTTTAACTCTGCTGATACATGCCGCACTTGTGTTTCCTTGTGTCCCATCCTGCTGGTAGCACTCATGGGAACTAGCTTTTGCATTTTGATTGCACTGGAGTTTGTAAAGCTCTTTTTGGATAAATGCTTACAATCATTTAAAAAAATGAATAAAGATGTCATAAACATGGCTTGTTACCTTGTTTAAACTGAAAAGTTATTCCCTGACATGGGTAAATCTATTACTTACACTCTGTAACACAGCTGTCCAATAAGAAATATTTGATTGGCAGATGATAACTTGAAGCTGGTATTTTCTTTCCTATATCTCAAACCCTGCAAACTCCTCTGGAGGGGGAAATGCTGCAGTGTGATGCCAGTCTGGTCCCTGATGCAATAGCAGCAGCACTATTGCGTGTTCAAGGTCTCCCTTGAACAACGTCTTGCTCTTCTGCAACCCTGCACAGCTCATCCTTGAGTTTTGGTGATGGGGTTTGAGACTGCTGGTTGCTTCAGGAAGGATCGGGGCACTGAGAGCAGGACCTCTGCGTGGCTCAGAAAAGCTGCAAACAGCCCTGCAAGGAAATCTCTACATACTGATCCTTCTCTGTGCTGCCTCTCCTCCTTTCTGCCTCCTTTGCTTGGACCTCAGCTAACACAGCAAAGCTCAGCAAAACCACCCGTATAGCTTGAGCTATACAGATACATGGTGATGGACAGCAAGATGCCAAATAGCTCCCTCCTGTACCCTCCCAGCCCTCTCTCAGTGTCCAAATCCAAATTCAAGGACTCTCTGCACGTTTTCTCTCAGCGAGAAGGTTGCCGCATATGGAAGATGCACATCCTGAAGGGGACAGACGGGCTGGGAATCCAGATAACGGGAGGCAGAGGGTCAAAGCGGTCCCCTCACAGCATCATTGTCACCCATGTGGAGGAAGGCGGCTCCGCACACAGGTGAGGCAATGGTGGTCAATGTGCGAGTGGGTGTCATGGGGCATCCGTGGCCATCTCTGTCAGCCAGACTCATGAGACACATGGGGTTTTGCCCTCCCATTATGTGAGGGTGAGAATATTGCGCTTTTAGCTTAAAGACTTATTTTTGTAATTGGTCACTGAAGCTTATTCCAGCGTGTTTAGCCCAAATTATAGGCTGCTCAAACACTCGCTCAGTGATCAAGTAGCCTCAATCAAGGAGCCTGATGGCTTCTGGGGCTTTTTCACCAACTGCCTTTTTGGAAGACGGGCCTTCCCATGGGATTGGCAGTGGATGAGTGTGGGTTGTGTAACCCAGACTGCTCATTGCCAGCCCTGGCCCTGTTCCTGATGGGGTGGAGACAGGGTTCACTTCTCCTCCCTGACTCTCTCCAAGGGGGCACAGAGAAGGTTTGAGGGGTCTCAGCCCTGCAAAGAGGGTGGAATGGCTCTTTTTATAACAATAATTTCCTTGGGCACCTTTTTGAGCCATTTTTTTTGGGCAAAACCCACAGTACCAATTGATGCAAGCTTAGCATCAGCTAGATCACTTTGTCCATGCCTCCATGCCCCCCTGCATGTAGCCTGGCCCCAGGGAAGGACCACCCTGCAGCTCTGTGTTCCTGTTTTGTTTCGCAGGGATGGCCGGCTGACGTCGGGTGACGAGCTCCTCATGATCAACGGGCAGTCGCTGGTTGGGCTCTCCCACCAGGATGCTGTGGCTCTTCTTCGCTCAGCTGCTGGCCTGGTGCAGCTGGTGGTCGCGAGCAAGGTATAGTCCTCTCCTTGGTGATCTCCTGAATATACATCCATAAGGGTTTGTGAAGTGCTGAGTGGAAAGGGCATAGTTTTGATGGGGAATCGCATGTACACACTTGCTCCCCTAGATTTAACACACAACTATGGGAAATAGATCAGTAGCTGCCATAAATCTGTGGCAAATCAGCCGGGTATAGATCAATTTAATGATTTGCTTGTATTCTCACTGTCATTCACTGTGCAAATGAGTCTGTATTTATTCATGCAGACATTACTTAAGTTTTGGCCAAAGCCGTTTTCTTAAAATATGTGCTATATTAAGCAGGCTGTTCTCAGCCTCTCCTGCTTCCTGCCTGCGTTGCCTTCATAGCTCTCAACTCTTGTATCTGTGTGCCCGAGGTCTCTCAGTGATGATCTCTTGGCTTGAGTTCCTTATTTTGTCCTTGGTAATAGCTTGGAGTGGGGCTCTTGAAGATAAAGGAGTGTGAAATTTCAGGGAAATGAGAGTAGAACTCATTTATAAGTTGGGCTCTTCATTCTGCTTTCATCGCAGGAGAGGTTGAGAGGATATTACGCAATATGTTTCCTTTGTTTTAAGAAAATCCTGCCCACCCCTGTTTGCTTCCTTCCCTGGGCCACAGCCTGCTGTAGCCTTGCTTGGGTTGATGTAGGTGTTTGAAGGGTGGCCGTCCAGCTCCCAAAAGTGCCTGGGGTCTCAAAGAAGGACCTGCCTGCAGGTGGGCCTTTGGGGTGGTAGCAGGAGCATCTTGGGACAAAGGGACAACTGATAAACCTGTGTTTCCAGGTGGAGGATGAAGTTTCAGCAAGCCACTGTGTCAGTGTCTTTTAATTTTTTCTTGGATTCATCTTTACATTGCCCCAGCCAACCTGATGCAGGTTTCGGCAGGTGTAATGCCTGGATTTTGGCTAACCAGTGTGCTTTATGCACATGTTTTTGGAGAAGAGGTTCTATCTCACTATATTCAAAGTGAAAAGCGTATAAATTCTCTTAATGTTTCAGTTAGACAGTGGAGTTTATTGGAGACCTTCTGTAGACTCACAGCTTGGTATTAAACCCGTGGGTGTTTACTCTGGAAACAGCACACTTTGACCTGAAGTAGGTACATTTTGTATTTCCTTTAGACAATTGGACTCTACCAAAATGCAAGGCAATAGACTGCATAAATTTCTCCTTAAAGTTATTTGCTTGTTCATGTGATGGTTGCATCAAAATAATAATCATGAATAAATGAACAGTGTAAAACTTCACGTTCCTGGTCAGGCTGTGAATCTGTTTAGCCTGTGCTCTGTGCACTTGGGCAGTGTTCCTGTCCCTGGGAGGAGGACTTGGAAAGGCAAGCAGTGGGAAATCCAGCCTCCGCCATGTTTCAGGCAGTCTCAGAAAGGGTGTAAATAGGTGAAGTATTCCACAGCAGCTCCCTCTGGGCATTATTTGTTGGTATGGGAAAGCAGCCTTGCAGTTTGCTCTGGTGAACGTTCTTGAGTGCAGGGTTTGTTCTGAAAGCAATAAAATGAGAGTCTTGTCTGGCCACTGCTTTCAGTTGGTGCACATGTTTGCCTCCTGGAAAAGGTGCCAAAGACTGGAAACAGATCCTGAAGCATCAGGACTTGAGTTGGTAGAAGATCAGTTGGGTCAATTTTCATTTTGTTCTCCTGAGTAGGGTTGTCTGTCTATTATTATGTGTGTAGATAGATAAACATGTGGAGGGAACATCCGCAGGGAGAGAGCAGGAGTGCAGAGTGTGACTTGGGATGCAATGAAATGAGTAATGAGGTCTGTAAACTCCTAATCTGCTTGCAGTGGCATTTAATAAAACCAAAGCGGGGAGGAGCAGGCTGCTGGAAAACCATATATTTTAAATTCTCCTGTATGAAATCTAAATGTTGTAGGTGTGTATTGGCCTGTGTTTACTATATGTGCACTTTGAAATGGGGCCTGCTTTTTATAGCTGGACCAATAAAGTTTGAGCACATGTAGTGAGGGGAGGATTATGAGGGAGGTCTCCTGGGCAGATGAAATGGAGCAGTTTCACCCATGGTTTTGGTGGTTTTCTGCACGTGATGTAACATATTTTGTTGTCTCTCGGGTAGGAATCTGCTGAAGGGGATTTTCTGAAGTACCCATCTACCAGTTTGCCAGACTTGCTTAGCACTTGCTCAGTCCAAGACTCTGTCTCTTGCACTGACAATAAGGAAAATGAAGAGCCAGAAGAAGAAGATGTGAAAGGAGTGAATGCTTCTCCTGAGAAACCGGTCATTGTAAGTGTGGCTTTGGTGTGACACTTTCACAGACTCCCTTGGTGCCCTTTTGCATCTGCCACATTCTTCTATAGCCTGACACAAAGCAGGTCCTTGAACAGGGCAATCCCACCCAGCCCTTCTTTTCATGGGACGTGGGTGACAAGCTGCAATGGGGATGGCATCTACCACAGCATCTGCCATCTCCGCTACTGCTCTGCAGCAAAGCACCAGCGCAGGGAGCCAGAGCTCTCATGTCCTCCAAGCTTTGTGGCAATCATGGTTTTGTTTTTCTCTCTGCTGCTGGATTGTTTTCCACCACTTCCACTGCTTTTGTTGGATCTGATGCAAAGTCTCTCACAGTGCTTAAGTAGTAACATGCTCTGCTTTCCCCTCCTTTTGTAACTGAACTTCTTTAACAGTTTCTGATCCAAGCCTTCAAGTTTTTATTTGCTGTGTTGAAGCCAACAGACACTTTTAGGGGAGAGATACGGATTTCTGGCTGTGAGCTGCAACTGAAGTTCTGCTGAATAAATGCTGCCAGTTGATAATCTCACTTGCATTCCCTTCAGGGCTGCATTAAGTAGAGATTAAGTGGATCATTGTTATTTATTTGTAATGTAGCAGCTCTCTGAAACTTCATTGGTGTTCTGAGTTTCTGTTGTATTGTACAGACAAAGAATAAATTTATATTTGCTACTCTAAAGAGCTTGCAGGCTGATTTTCTAGCAAGGGAAAGCAGGTGGATTCACTTGGAGCTCTTAACCTTATTTTCTGTCCTTGTCTTTTGTGTCCCTCTTTTCTGCAGCTATTATAATAAATCTGTCAAACCTTTGGATGGCTCTGATGTGATACTGATTTGGTAACTTGTTTTGATTTTGTAATCTTATACTTTCCCATTTCTGCGGAAAAATACTGCTTCCCAGAACAAGTCTCATGCTATAGTCTGACTGATGCTGGTGCTCAATTCATACCTGCCTGTTATCCCTTGCTTTATTCGACTCTATGCTTATAACAGTCCTCATGCTCACACAGTTCTTTATTGTGACAAGTTTTGGTATTTCTGCAGTGTCTGCTCTTCCATGTGCCAGACAGTCTTCTGTTCCTTGTGCTTCTTTTGGGGTGAAGGAAAGGAGAAACAAATAAATCAGGGATGCTTTGCATGCTGATCATGGTGTGGTATTTGTGTGCTAACTTGAGTGGGCATTCTTTTGGCTATCAAAATACTTCAAATTCCTCTGTATATCATGTTTCAAATTCTGATAATTTTTCATGAGGCTGTGGCTCAGCAATGCTTAAACATAAAAATCAATATTGTCAAAACTTAAATTATGTGTGGCTTCAGGATGCAGGTCTTGGCATTCCAGTAACTCTTCGGGTATACTCTAGATGCTATTTGTCACTTGTTTCGTTCCTGATTCCAGAGCAAGACTGCCTGGTTTTCAGCGGTGGCTTTGTTATCAGGTGTTTCTTTTCCTGATTAACATAATGCTAGGGTAAGCTTGAGGTGTAGCCAAGGTGCTTGCCACCATGCAGATCCAGCTGAAGGAGCCTGCCCAGAGGCCTTCAGCATGGACACGAGTTTGGAGCCTGGCCCCATGCCTGTCCCAGTGCTGCTGCAGCTGGCAGTGGTGGTAGCCCAGTTCTGAGCCAGTTTGGTTGCCTGCCTATCTGGCACTCTAACCCCTAATAGCAGTAGCTCTGTACTTTTCTAATGCAGCACTGGGGAATGGAGGGGAAATTGCAGAAATCTGGGTGCAATAAACACATTAGAAGAATAGCGGCAAGATTAATTTTTTTTGTTTGTTTCTATTAGTTCTTTTTTGTTGGCGGGGATGTAATTCAGAGGGATGTAATTAGTTATTAGTGACTCTCAGAACATCATCTTTTTTTTGGCTTGAGCCACACATGAAATCCTTTTTCTTCTAATCCAAAGCACAGGATGCCTTTGCATTCCCCTTGTAATTGCTGTGTCAGAGTTGGGAGTGCATACAGGGCTCATTATAGCCCATGGTGGACAGTCTGTACAGTGTAGACCCCTTGACTCTACCCACAGCCTGGTCTATCCTTATCACATCACGGCAGCCTGAGCTGAGCAAATCCTGCATGCCACCAGGCAGGACGTAGGAAGGTAAATGTATGGAAAAGATAAAATTCACACGTCTTCTTTTTCCACCTGACAAGATAGGAAGGGTTTTTCATAGCAAAGCTTAGAAGCTGATTTCAAGGTCAGAGTGAACATGGTGTATCCCCTGATTTTATTTTACACACATGGGTATGTATATGGTCATACAGATTATTTCAAAATTGCTTTGGAAGTTACTGTTCTTTGCTGTTCCCACTCTCTTGATGATACATCTTTTCTTTCATATATATTCCATTATATTTGTACTGTAGTAAGGATGACAGTGTGGCTGATGATTAAAGCAGGAGCTAAGACGGACCATTTTTAATCAGTTAATTGGTTCAGTGTAGGTGAGTGGGTGTCACTCAGGATCTATACCAGGTAACTGGAACTGTGGTCTTAGTTTAAGTGTTAGACCTCTTAGATTTGAAACCAATTCTCAACCCAGCTCTGACGGGGAGTTGCCTTCCTTACCACCAGTTTCTCACCTCTGGTGAGAGGTTAATTAATTTTCTTGTTTACTGTGCAGGGCTTTGTAGAGACTCAAAGGGATGCTGTCAGGTTCTGGGTGCATGCGTAACAAGAACTAACTCAGAGTGATTTATTGTTAGCTGAGGTTTCACTGTCCCTTTTCTGACCAACACAGTGCTTATCTAATTCTATACTAATACTATCTTCTGATAGTACAAAATTTGCAGGAGCTCTTAGGGTTGCTATGAACTTCGCTATGAATATAATTCAGTGCTGAGTATTCAGAACCATAATTTGACTTGCTGTTAATGCCTTAGCACCTGATTGCTTAAAAAGCTGAACAAGGCAGAAAAAAATAATCACTTGAACTGAAGTATACGTGCAAATTTTCATCCTTGTAGTTATGTAAAACTCCACTGGATCAGGCCCTGAGGAACCTAATCTTTGTTGTCTCTGCTTTGAGATAGAGAAGGGACCAGGGACCCCAAAAGGTTCCTTCCAACCTGGCTTACTCTCCAATCTCATTTCTAGGGGCTAATGTTTTCTCTGTGAGCAAGTTCTTTAAAACTCTTAAATTCTGCTCCAGTGTTTCCATGCAGGGAAATATAATCTGAGCTGGTCAGCTTCCCCAGGACACAGCAGAAGAGTTTAGTGACACTTGAAAACTAATTTAAGAGAAATAATCACTTTTAAGTCTTACTTGAAAGTCCACTTGTTGTGCTCCCTTAATTAAAGTTTCATAATACAATGTAATTGGAGCTCTGTTGTTGCACAGTCTCCTTATGTAAAGCCCTGTTTAACAGGAAACATCCCTTAAAGTTCTAACTTCAATAAAACTTGTGCTGCCAGGCAGAAAAAGGATTCCATTAATATCCTTGAAGTGCATTTCTTTTAGAGCTAGTTTAGCCAAAATGTGTCTTAACTTCAGATACGAAATACCAGGCCACAGAGTTGTGTTATGCTAAATTCTCCTGAGGCACTTCGGGGATTTTAAACCCTTCCTCCCCACATCCCGCAGTCCATATTTTGCCTTGAGCTGTTGACGTTGGTATTTAAAATGTCATTATTTATGTCTGAGTGAAATAGGACGATATGATAGTATTTGTCTTTGATTTATTTTTAATTCTAATTCACTTTTCCTAGTATTTCTGTTGCCTGATATTGAATCTGTTGCTGTATTGCTGGCTTGCGGAGCGTCCTGGGAAATGAACTCTAAAGAGAAAGCAGGTCTGCCAAGAATTTGTCAAGTGTCTGATGAATTTAGGGCATTTTGGGTCTCCAGACAGAGGCATGTGCCATCCTTAATTGCTTCAAAAATGTTTTGCCTTTGTTTCTGGTAGTGCTCTGTTGTTCAATATATGATGATCTGAGTACTTTATTTTTTAGGTGATCAACTTCAGTGACCAGCTTCATATTAATAGCTTGAAGTTGCAGAAAGTTACTAAATACAAGAAGATGGTGTCTGCCTCAGGAGGTTTAGATATGTAGCTGCTGGAGGTAGAGAAGGAAGGCTGCAGAATATTCCTCAGTACTTAATATAGTGCTCTCCTGTTGGTGTCTGCCACTTATGATACTGGAGGCAGCACCCTGAGTGGAGTCTGTTCAGTACAAATTGGAATTGTACAGGAGAGAAATTTCTTATTTGGGAAGGGAGGTCATGGTTACCCCTACCTGTCTGGGGGGAAGCTGGGAAGAGAGGCAGTTTGCCCCCTATGCCCAAGCTCACCATGCAGAAACAGCCTCTGGCAGCATCCCCAGCTGCGTGACCCTCTGCTGTGGAGTGGCAAGGCCCCTTTAACTCATGTTTGATCATGTTGTGTTGACCTGAAGTGTTTGATGTATACCTTCACACAACCGGTGGACTCTGTTGCATGCAGAGACAGCCGTGACCCAACAAGGTCTTGATTCTAATACAAGTAATAGAAACAGGGTATCTCCAGTTAAAAGGTTTCTTGCATGAGTGGGGTTTCCTCATCCCAGCCAAAACCCACTTGTGTTTTTTTGCAAGACACGTAGCTGAAAATGGATAAATGAACCTGTTCTGTGAATATGAAGCAATACATTTGTATAACTCTCCTTCCTCCCCATTTTTATTTTTCATCTGGGCTGTTGGGCTGCCTGGGTATTTTCTGTCATGAGCCTTTCTGTCTTACCAGGAGATTCATGTGTAATTACCTGTAGCCATGCAAGCATAATGAGGAAGAGGATAACAATACCATAAGTTTAAAAACAGTCTTGGGGTCAAAAGTTCTTCTGGAAACACTGGGAGAGAATTTCAGAGAAAGCATTAGCATTGAGAAGGAACAGGAAGCATAACTCAACAACTAAATGTGTGCAGAGCATGGGGAGGGGCCCTCATTACTTGAAGGACTTGAGCATTCATTCCCATTAGGGCACTACAGCCTTGAAGGGTTGCTCACTCCTCAAACAGCACCAAAAGGCTGGAAAAAAGGCAGGAAAGACCTTTTGCTGGCAGAAATCTGCCTTGCAATGAAATGCTTTGCTTGGTGGTGGTGGTAAGATGATGAGCTGGTATGAGATTTGGCTGTGGGCCGGTCCTGGTCCTGGAGGAGGGTTTAGTAACTCCTTTGCTCTTCGTGGTGAGGGCTAGCAATGTTTGCAGATCCTGCCTCATGTCACATCGCCCTTGTAAGGGGGCAGGCTTGGGCAGGGTACAGCTGTATCTTAGCGTGGCTTGGAGCTGCTGCTCAGCTGTAAATGCCGTATTTGTCTGGCAGCACTGTACCTTTCTGAGATAGTCTTGTCCAGCATATTTATGGGTCTGTGCCCCTGCAGTGCCCTTCACTCATGCTGTAGCTGAGCAAACATACTAGGTCCTACAGTGACTCCAAGTATAAGCTTTTAGTGTACAGGTAGTCAGGAATTTGGGGAAGAGAAAATTACAAAATATTTGGGACCAAATATTTGCCCAGTATGGCCGTTCCTGTCTTGTTTCCACAAGGCATATCTCATTGAAAATAAGCAATTGCAGTTTGTCTTATTGCCAGGGGGTTGTTCAGTGATGGGCTGATGGTGGTGGAGCAGGGATGGCAAGAGCCTGGGGAAGGTGTGAGCACACATCACAGAGTTGAGGGAGGAGGAAAAGTGGTGAAAGGCCCCCAGGGGAGCAGTGCAATTGAATTACTGGTTTTCACACGTTCTAAAATTGACCTGTCAAGGAGACATTAACGTGAATGTGTTCTTCAGGTCAGGAGGGAGTAATTCAGCAGCAATCACATCCTTCTGTGTGCCTGTCTCCCAGCCCTTCTGGGCCACTTGCTACTGCCTCTGTGTTAAAGGCAAGCCCAGAGAAAACTGTTTCACCCAGAGGCCAGTACTCTGAAGGGTTCCCTGTGGATATGATGCAGCCTGCAAACTGTGAAGTATCTCCTGTTGCTTGGGCTGGTGGAAGATAACCTTTTTGAGATGACCATAAGTATCAGTGCAGACAATGCCCAGAGTTACAATTTTTGTTCTTCCTGTGTGATACATTTGGAAGCCGAATCAGCAGAGTAATAGAAAAACGTTTATCTACAGTACAGGTTCTGCATGGTCTTTGTTTTTGTGAATGAGGGCTTTTCCCATAAAGCAACAGATACAGTACAGACTGTCTCTCCTTTGGCTGTTTGGATAGCTTCCCAGTTTTGAAGGAGATGAACAAGCTAAAAATAACCCCCTCATGGCACTGGAACAAGAGAGATGCTGTCACAGCCATGCGGTTCACATAAGGATGATTAACAGAAGGATGATAAAGGCTGTAGGATTTGAGAGTTAGCGTGAATGTCATTATCATCACATCTGCAGTGTGTGTATCTGCATATTCTTCAGCGTGCATACAGCCCAGTCTTGGTTGGGCTTGGTTAAAACTCATTTGAGATGTGCTGTTCTTAAATAAATGTGGACTGTATAATATATGAGGCTTCAGATCCTTGATTCAGGTATGAAAGACACTTAATGCTTGCATATTCCATATTCTTGTGTGCTTAGGATGATATAAAACGTGATTTTTTGAGCTGAAATCCAAAGCTCTCCACCAGCTGTGTCATGGGGATGCTTTCTGCAGCTGTGGGTTGACATGGGTATTAGGAAGGTCTTGCTTTGTTCTCAGGAGAGGTTTTTATTCTGAGGTCTGTTTATTGCTTGCTTTGTGCCTGACCATGAGTGAAAAGGTTATCATTTAAAAAAGAAAAAAAAACAAAAAAAAGCAGAAGCAATTTATTGTTTGCCTTGCTTGGCATGATACATAAGCTCTGGATTTGTGCTAAGCCATGAATTGAGTGTTTATTAAAGAAAATAACGGAGGAGCTGGACCAGCTTTCACACAACTTGAGTTCCATGTTTGTCGCCTCTGTTTACCAGGACCCATTTTCTGGTACCTGCCTGCAGCAGCACATAGAGACATCTCGTGGACACCGTCTGAACTGCATGCAAATGTGTTGATACTTGGAGGGGGAAAAAAGGATAAACCGCACAAAAAAACCCCAGCAAAACCAGCAGTGATCGGCTTGTGCATCATCTCAGAAATGTGTACATTTGATTTCCTTTAGCTAATCTGTTTCTAATGAAAACTCTTCTTCTCCAATCTATTATGATTATCTGGTCCAAAAAAGATGGCTAACTGTTTAGCTGGAAACATCTTGTTATTTCCAAGGAATGTGTTGTCTGTGATATGTTTCTTGGAGAGCTTAGCTGCATTAGCTGTTTCCTGCATTTCTTCCTATTTAAAAAGGATATTTTTAAAGTTTTGGGTCTTAGAAATATTATTATTGTTTTTAGCGACTATTTGGAAACCTGAAAAGGAAGCGTGCTTTGCTTAACTGCAGCTCTCACCACAAATATAACATTGCACCAGCGAATCTTAGGGGCCAGCACAGCTGGGATCCTGCTGCATCAAGAACCAGCCGGCGTCCTCTGGGCCGTGATCAGCTCACTGGGACTGCTAGTATCAAACACATTGGAGAAGGTTTTGGAGTGTCTGATACAACATATATAGATAATTCTATTTATTTTGTATATATAAGTATATTTGCAAAATGAGAGTGTTATGGAAGATGAGAGAAACTCAGGTCTGCCATAGTGCTTTTCCAGTCTGTTTCCCAAAGGGGCAATGGACAGATTTTGCTGCTAGCTTTGTGCTGCTGAGTGCCAGGATATGTTTCATGTGCAGGTTTGTGTGTGACTGCTCTATAGACTTGGTAAAAAGCAATAAACATAACCACTGGGGTTTTGTATCTCCTGGAGCTGACAGTAATGACCTTTCCAGCAGCTACTGCATTACTGTGAACACTTAGGGTGACTTTTGAATGCAGGCATTTAGTAGGGTGACAGACCATACATTCTTAGAGACCACTTTTAAGGCTTTTGTTTTGTTTATTTAGCATTTCCACCTATTCAAAAAATAGGGCAGCTCCAGTTCTTGACTGTTTATCAGATTTCCTGATCTCCTGCTGCACATGAACCGGGAGTTTTGCAACCCTTTCTTTATAATTAGTTAGCAGAGGCCTCAGGTTCCCATCCTTTTTGCTTGGGCAGGAGGAAGCACAGTCTGCACCCAGTGATACCAACATGGGTAATTCCCAGAAGAGCTGCTGGGGAAGGTGGCTGATGCTTTGTCTCAACAGTGGTTAAATAAGCCCAAATCTGAGCCCTCCTGGAGTATTGCTGGAGGAGCCTACCCTGGCCAACGTGCAGAGCTGCTGCCCCAAGATTTTCCAAGATGCTGATTAAGGCACTGAGTTAGTGCTGACCATGGAGATGATATTCCTCATCTTCTCCTCCCTTTGGATCTCTGTATTTGTACTGTGACAGAGGAGAGCAGCAATGCAATATCCTTTGGAAAAGGGGTGTCCTGTACCTCGCACCAGAACCAACTAAATCTGGGTTTAATTTGGACTTGTCATTAGCCCCATGGCAAGTGGGTTTCCTTGGCACTGGGAGGTGCTGTGTTTCAGAAGGGTGCCCCTGGGCACTGTAGCCACTGATGCTGTGCATCCTGACCTGTCTGACTCTTTCCAGCATTTGGGCATCTTTGTGCATGCCCTAAAACAGAGCAGTAAAGCACAGAAAACTCAGTGCTGGCCAAGATTATAAAATCCATGGGCTCTGCATCATTTGTAGTGTTAATGCTTCTAAATTATAGTGCTGCATCTTGTAATTTATTTGAGAGATGGATTCAATTAAGTTCGAAAAGAGCTAATTTAAAGAGAAGGTATTTTACTTTCTGTGTGAGGTAAAAGGGCCTGTGTCCAGATGCATTTAAGGCTTAAAGCATGCTGTGCGCCATCAAGCAATAAATAATTGCACAAACAACTGTAGTAACTAGAATTATAATAGACCTTGGAAGAAAATCTTCAAAATTTTTGGAAAGTTTAAAGCCTCTAAGGCATCAGCTGGTCTCAAGGCTTTAAGAGGGAAGACTTTGTGCAGGTGAAGCCAGATTTGCATCAGGCATTTTGTATCTTTCTCTGAAGGGTCTGGTGCTGGCTGTCCTTGGGCACTCATTGAGTTCATCTCACTGGCTGCCCTAAAATGGTGGGATTGGAGTGTTTCATAATTAAACATACATTTGGGGTGGTGCTGCTTAAGGAAAAACTGTTCTGATTGTGTCAGGACCAAAGATGATGAGGAGCTATCCTATAGAGCTTGTGGAGGGTTGCTGTGTGTAGGGGCACAGCTGTTCCGCTTTCACACTGCTTTTTAAAGAAGGTCAATGGACTTGCTGGTGAGCTTGCTTTGTCAGTGCAGGAAGGGCTGAACTTTTCATGTGACAGCTCAGTCTAATTCTCGCTGTTTAGCTCCCTATCAGGTTAAACTTGTCTGTATGCTGCTAGCGCTCCTCTGCCAAGGAAGCCGGAAGGTTGCGCCATGGGGAGTCAAATGGGCTTGCTGATGGCAAAGGCAGCAGCTTAGGAGCTCCGCGACAGCAGCAGTGAAGCAGTTTGCTTATTAAATTGTATCATCCCCTGCGTGCTGCCTTGATTTTGTAGATCGGCGACAATTGCCAAGCTGTTTGCGGTGAAACAATGCAGCCTCTCGTAATCCTGCTCCTCATCTTGCCTAATTAGGGGCCTGGTCACGCTGGAGCTTTGCCCAAGCGAGGACTCCAAGGGCAGTAGTTTGTTCTGGTGCGGTGCCAGGACCACGTGTTCATGATAGCGCTGTTTCCTTTGAAATCAATTGAGATGTCACCATCACTTGATCCTGGAGCTACTTAATGAACTGGCAAAACGGGCTCTATTTTTAGATCTCCCTCCAAACTACTGTGCATGTTAAAGCTTCCCTTGTCCTTAACGTCAGGGTGGCATTGGGCAGGATTTATTGGTTTAGTTTAATGAGGGGCGTACAGAACTGAAATAATAAGCTCCATTTCCTTGAAAGTGAGGAAAATTAAAATGGCATGGTTAAATCTGGGCAGCCATCTCGAGACAGTAAAGTGATACGTTCATGTGTGGCCAGAAGGATAAGGTGGAGCTGGGATTTTCTTCTTGTCTAAGTCACGAGAGAGCCAAAGATTACAGACGCACGACTTTTGGGATTTCTCACAAACTTTATGGATTGGATTTCTCAGTGTTTTCTGAATAGGATAAAATGTTTGGTGGTTTATTAGACAAGCTCAACAACTTTAAGAACATCTACTTCATTGCAAATGCTAAAGTGTCTTCCCCTACGTGTTTATAATTGGTGTCAGAAAAGTATTTTCGCCAACATGAGAAAGAAGCACAGACGTAGGTGATTTAGATGTTTTTACTGCTTATTGTAGTCTGAAGCCAAGTTGGATAAAATGTAATTTCAGGAAGCTACCGAAGAACGCCTTGAGGCTTTCCTTGGCACTGGTATTTGCTCACACATATACCCTTCTGTGGATCACACATGGGGTTTGGAGGTTTGCTGTCTGTAGGCTCACAGCCTCCAGGATTGTGCAGAGTTGAAGGGGAGGAACAGAGTGCACAGTTTTAATGCAGGTGGCAATTGTCTCCTGTTTTTCCTCTCACCCCAATAGACGGAAATGTATGTAATGGCAGAACACATCTGTACTTTGCTTCTGTTGCACAGTCAAAATAAATAAAAACAATAAAAGCTCCGAACCCTGCATAGCAGAATCGCAAGATGTGCCAAATGTATCACTCCTGAGCCCAAGCTCTGGGTGCAAATTGTCTGTGGCAGTGGTGATTTCAGCTTCTCTCTGTACACTGCTGCAGACTAATTCAGTTTTCCCCCCATGCTCTGTGCTGGAGGAAACAGTCCAGCCTTGGGCTGACAGTTATGTGCTCTCATCAGGTGTAACTTCCCATGTCCATATGTGCCACAAAACCAAAACAGCTGTACAGCTCTGGACCCCAGGCAGGTTGTGCTCTGCTCTAGAAAAGGTTAGGTTAGACCCATTGCTGTCTGTTAGGATAGATAAACAGCAAAACTGGCTTCTTTGGTGAGGCATCCCTCTTGTTTTCCTTCAACTTAATGCTTCACATACTTCTCCACCACAGAGTTAACACTGGCCTGAGGACTGATTGTTTTGCACACCTTTGAAACCATCAGCTACATGATTTTTGTGTGTTTGCACAAATACTTTCTACCTTTCTAAGAAGTAGGCATTTTCACTGTACACTCTCAGTACTCTCATTAAAGAGTATTTTCGTTTGTATGGTAAATTACAACATAACTTCGTGTGATCCGTGAAATCCTGGCTCACTTCCAAACACTTCCTCTGTTTTTTGGGTATCCCCATCTCTCATAGAGTTTGTGATGCTTTGGCTGTGGGCTGATCCCTGATGGTTTGGGTCTCTTGGGTGGGTTTTTGGATCTGATTTCTTGGTTTGGTTTTTTTTTTGTTTTTTTTTGTTTTTTTTCTGGAATATTGTGCCTCATTAGGATTGCCAAAACATAAGCACTGTTTTTTTTCAGACTGGCGTGGTTATTTTCTTCTACAGATGAATGTGGTTACATGGAGCTGTGATCTGCAAAGCATTTGATACTGGAATTGGACTCTGAAGTAGCTGCTGCAATGCCTTGAAAAATCAATCAGAACTAGCTAGGATGTGCAAACTATGTGTAAATTACATGTAGCTATTCATGTTAAAGGGGAAGGAATAAAAAGCAAGTTTCCATTCCAGCCTCCTGTTATCTGCCAGTTTTACGTTTTCCTGAAGTTTTTACCCTTTGAACTGAAATTACAAAGTCTAGACTCTCGCAAAAGATAAACTTATGTCTTCCTTGGTTTGGGGATAAGAGGAACTTGGAGATAAGAGATAGGTTCTGGGGAAGATTCTGCTTTTTTTAAACTTGAATAGTGGAAGTAGTAAGACTGTTCAGTCATTTGGGTGGGATATCTTTTAAGTTGACTTCTAGCAGTTTATGTAGTACAGGAAAAGTATAGTGCAGCCAAGTCATTGTATTGGAAATTCTGTGATCCTTGCCATGAGCTGTCTGAATAATCACACAGAGGATGCATGGTGGGTGATGGGGTGAAAATGTAGAAGAATGAGTATCTCCATGGGGAGTGTGTTGAGGATCACTGTGAAGGGGCACATGTAGGACAGGGTGGCTGCTGTTGCTCAGTAAAGGAAGCAGCATGTGGAGAAGGAGGTCACCAGGCTCTGCCACAGGGCACAGCTTGAGGAGAGTCTTTGTGGGCTTTGTACATGGGCAGCTCTGCTCATCCCTGGCCGTGTGGCCGTGCTGCTGCTGCTCATTGTCACCTTGTATTGTCACCTCCAGCCAGGCAAACACGGAGGTAAGCAGGCTGTCTCAGTGTATTTACTCAGGGTGGCAGGGGTTGCTATTTTGTGTGCAAATTTAAGTTGAGCATTTCTGCTGCTTCTCTTTTAAGTGCTTAGCTATATAATTTTCATAACTTTCTGTTAAATTAGCTTTTCATCCATCATGCATCGGCTTTCAGCCCCAAACACTATCAATAAAATAACTTCTTTTTAGAGTGCTTTTTTTCACTGTGATGTCTCTGGAAGCTTGCTGAGCTGAGCAAACTGCAATAAAAGCAGCATTAAAATTCTGTTAAAATGCGTGTGGAAGCACCTGAATGAGGTGCCATTGGTGCTGGAGGCATTAGTGTGGTACCCTGCAGAGGATCCCTGTCCATACTGAGCTGTACCTCTACCCACTGGTAAAATTTACAATAACAGCCAAAGGCATTGTGGAAAATTACTTGCAGAAATGTGTGCTGGGTTAATATAATGACATGTTTTGGAGAAAAAGATTATGTGCGGTGTAATTTTCTGACCTTTAGTAAAAATGAGAGGAATTCCATCAACCTTTCAGGTTTACAACTAAAATATAATTATAAGTTTTTTAATTTTATTTTTTTCTTAGGTAATGGAAACTGAGAAGTCTCAAGATCCAGCTTGTGCAGAAGCTTCCAAAGGAAGCAACCCAAGTCCAAACCTGGGAAGCGGCATATTGAAATACAGAAGTCGATCCCAAGGTAAAGCTGGGTTGATAAAAGATACCAATTGTAGCATTTTTCTGTTGTGTATTTATTTTAACTGTCTAAAACTGAGATAGGATTTCTTTCCTTTGGAGATCATATTAGTTTAGTTTGGAAGGGAAGTCCCAGCCTTCCCAGCCAGGTCCCAGCTAAGGAAGTTTGTGTTCAGTCTCCTGAGCTGGACAGAAAGATGAAGCTTTTTTTCTTTATTCCTTCTTTTCTCTGTGTCTGTATATTTCAGTGTGTTCTGATACTGAGGTGGGGAATATATTTCAGCACACCATCATCAAAATACCCAATACGACAAATACTCCCTAGATTTTCTATTGCTTTGCCCCCAGGTTTTAAGAGTAACCTGTGTGCAGCATTCTTTCATGTTCTCATTGCTGTTTCTTTCTGAAGCTCCATCCCTGCTGTCTCAGCTTAATTTAGATTTACTCTGATATTTTTAGCATCCTCCAGGGAGCTCCTCTGCCTGTAGCCCCTGCGGCTGTGTGTTGGAGGCTCGCTGGGGATCCAGCCCTGGTTCCTGTGAGTGCTGATGGCCCTGGGCTGTGGATGAGCTTGGGCTGCAGTGTGGGAAGGAAAGTTACATTCAGAGATGGGCAGAAAACACGGAAATATGACTGTTCTTCTAGAAGAAGAGAGCGAGACGTGACAGGAAAGGGTTAATTGTAAGCGCCAGGAGGGTTTTCAAATGGAAGAAGGGACAGGATGCTGGGTCCTGCCATGATAGCTGTCCTGGCTGTGTGCACCAGCAGCAGTGGCCTGTGTTCCCAGAGGAAAGCTTTAAAACCAGAGGTAATTTTGCACCCCAGAACACAGAGCATATTTAAACTGCGCTCTTGGACAGTAGGTCCAAATTCTGCCTATGGATGTGGCAGCAGAATTGCTTTAATGCTAAGTGAAAACAAGTGAGTGCCCAACTGTGTGCTTCTTTGCTCCCTGGCACTGGAAGTGATTCTTGCACAATCCCTGGGCAAGGAGAATGTGGAAAGAAATGGGTTTGGGGCTCTCCTGGGTAAATTTGCAGTGGGTCCACCTCAGCCCATGGCTTGTGAGCCCTATCCCCAGAGTGAAGACAGGGAGGGCAGTGAGGATGAGGGGGAAGCATATCTGCTCCTTTCTGTGGCAGCACAAACTTAAAGTTGGTTTAAGATAATCTTAACACCATATAATGAAATCCAGCTTGTGTGAATTTAGCCTGTCTGTGCCTTGGGTTTTCATCTGTAAAATATGGGTTAATGTCCTTTCCCTGCGTGGTAGGGAAACGGCAAGGATAAATGTTCGGAAACTGCTGTGACTGGGGGTCCTGCAGGGACCTCAGAGAAAATGAGAATTGGAGGAGCCCTGATGCGAGGAGCAGGGTACTCTGCGGCTAATTACAGGATGTCCTTCAAGACAAATAATTCTGTTTCTTACGTGAACTCTGCACTCTCCTCCTCTTTAAGATGACTAGGATCGTTGCCAGAAGGAAAGAAAATAGCATTTCATTGGCACATTTTTCCTTTTCCCATTCCAGAAAAATTTCCCTCGAAGTGACATGACACCTCCAGAAATGAATACTGCTACAGTGTCAGGTCTTTTAATTTTAAATAAATGAAGCTGAGAGCTTAGTGCACTGGCAAGTGCCATTGGGTGAGAACAGCTGAATTTCTTTCCTGTCGTGAGCTACCGGCCCAATTATCATCTGCTTTTTCTTGCTGCCACGAGCAGCGGTGCTGTGGAGTTCAGCATCACTGAAGGATCGTAGAAAAACTGTGACAGCAGGAGGAGATTTTTAGCTGGGGATGATCAGAACTAACGTAGCATGCTGGCAAGAGGATAAAGCGCCTCTGAGATGTTTGCGGGATGTGTTTCTGTTTTCCCAAGGTGCTGGATCCCGTTTGGAGTCTGTGGGAGAAGATGATGAGCTGATGGTGGAAAATGGAGAATCGACTTACGAAATAGCAGTGAAGTATTCCCGGGGTGGAAGAAAACACTCTCTGCCCCAGCAGCTGGAGTCAGCAGGAGCCAGGCAGGTGGGTGCAAAGGCAGGGCTGGCTCTGAGCATCTCGCTATGCTTGATCCTCCGAGATCTGTCTAGAGCTCGCAGACATGAGAGTAGTGAAACAAGGCCGTGTAGGTGCATGACAGGGACAGAAACCAGGCCTGCACCTATGGAGAGCTTCTTTAAGGATAATGAAGGGGGCACTTCATGCTGTGGCTAGAAGATCTCAAGACTGATCTTACAATAGGGTCCTGTGAGAAAGATGGAGAGAAACATTTTAGAAGGGCCTGTTGTGGTAGGACAAGGGGTGATGGTTTTGACCTAGAGAGGAGAGATTCAGGCTGGATGTGATGAAAAAATTCTTTACAAAGAGGGTGTAAAACACTGGCACAGGCTGCCCAGAGAGGTGGTGGATGTGCCATCCCTGGAGACATTCAGGGTCAGGCTGGATGTGGTTCTGGGCAACCTGATCTAGATGATGTTCCTGCTCATTGCAGGGGAGTTGGACTAGGCAAGCTGTAAAGGTCCCTTCCAACTCAAATTACTCTATGATTCTGTGTGTTCCAGTTCTGGAGATGTGAGGACTTATGCCAAAAAATCCTGCTTCTCTTTATTTTAATGATTTGATGATGAAGGCTTTTTTCTTTTTTTCCTTTATTTTTTTTTCCCTCTTGTAAAGCAGCTGAGGACTTCAGTATATCATGAGGCTACCCTTAATCTTAATTTTTTTAATCTAAATTGTGACTGGTACATTACAAAATGATCCTATCTGTGCAAAATGCAAGAAAATTACTGTGGCGAAATTCACTTTGGCTGTAATGAGCTAGGATTTCATACCTCGAACATTTTTCTGAATTTATGTGTAAGATCCCCCCCTCCCTCTCTCCCTGACACATTCAATTTTCCTGGTATTGTATCCTGGTGCCTGTGCCAAGCAATGAGAGTGACTTCCCCTGTTTGCTATGTTTGTTAGGACTACCATATCGTGAAGAAATCCACCCGTTCCTTCAGTGCCGCCCAGGTGGAATCTCCATGGAGACTGACCCAGCCGTCCATCATTTCCAACATCGTCCTGATGAAAGGGCAAGGCAAGGTGAGGATTTCTGCATGTGGCTGGTTTCTCACATGTAGCAAGAGCTAAGGTTTTAAGAGATGTCTCCCATTGCCCAGAACTTCCAGCAGTTCTCAAGGTGGCCCATCATAATAATAATAACAATAACAATAAACAAATCCCTTTTTCAAATGTAAATGCCAAAGTTACACCTGCAAAATGCAGGAGAAGTGATGTTTGTGTCATGCACTTGACGTGGGTTGGCATTCATTCTGATTTGGGGCTCCTGGTCATTACTGCAATACCAAATATTGGTAATAGATCTGTAAATATACATGCTTATGCAAAGCTGGTGCAGCTACAGAAGAGTACCTCTCTGCGTGCGTATTTATGGACAAGCGTATGTTATCTATGTGGAATCTGGATACGGTAAAAAAACATCACTGCAAATTAAGCGTTAAACCCAAAGACAGTTTCCTGGTTGGTTGATTGCTTGTCTGAGAGCACTGAATTCTCTGGGTCAAAGAGTCCTCTTTTCTCCCCCCAGTAATATGTTTACGCATTTGCTAGATACCAGCTGGCTGAATGCTAACAGAAAATAGACAAGCATTAACCTAGGTGTATATTGTTTTCCCTAACCTAATCCACAGTAGTATTTGGGCTGTCATTTGAATATGCTATAAATATGCATGTCCTTTTCTGTAATAACTCTTTGTATTCATCAGATGGATATGTTTTGGACTAAAAAGACTTGTTTTGACTTTTAAGCTCAAATGCAAAACAAATTCCTTGTTGTGCTTTAAGTTTAGCAAAAAAGTTAGAAATAGTGATTTCTCTGGGTAGATTGACACATGGTTGCTGTTTCTCATCTTGTTTTGGAAGCTTCAGGTCTTTCATGACATTTCCAAATGAATATTTCCTCATTTTCCACATACACACATTTTTTTAATCCTGTTTTTCTCATAAGAATTAGATTATTCCTCCCTGTGGGATAAGCCACCTTCTCCTGTTTTTCTGCAGTTAGCAGACTCTAAGTGATCATCAGCCACCTCAAACAGCTGCCATTTCGTGTGCCTTTCACCCACCTTTTGAGTGATCACCTCTGTTAGGGATTCCACTACAGTTTTTGCAGTAGCATTTGCTTTATGATCTTTATGGAGTCCCTGGACTTGAAAAGTATTTCCACAGAGACACCACGTTGCTAACTGGGAGCTAAGTGTTTGCCCTTGGGTTTTCATCTGTAGATGGACGTGCAGGGGGTGGTTTTCTGCTATGGAGTGACAGCACTTCTGCAGAATGGTGGGCAAACATGGGAACTGTTGTGCTTTGCAGCTGTATTTCTCCCACCATACCCCACATTGCTGGGGAAGAATTGCTGTGTCTGTGCAGAGGTGTGCCAGGAGTCTCCTATTTTCTGTAGGTTGCTTTGCAGTTGATAATTGCACAGTGAGCAGTTATTTTGTGTTGCACAGTGGAGATGCTTCCTTTCTAGAAATGGGTGATGTCTTATCACATTGCTAGAAGCTCATAACTGTGGTAGTCTACTTTATATTCACAGAGTAAAACAAAAGAGCTGGTTGTTGTATTGGGTTGTAAACACAGTGCTTGCCCTGGCAGCATCCCTCAGCTGGAGAGCAGTGCCTGAGGCGCTAATAATAACAGTGACTTCAGATCATTGAAGCACAGCAGTTTTCCACTTCCCTTGTCCACCTGGTCGGTGACTTTTCTCTTTATTCTGTAAAATACATGTACAGCAGTGACAACAGGAGAAATATGGGGGAGGGGAGGGTGAGAGGTGGATTGAGAAAGTAATTTGGCTGGGAAATAACTCAGCAGAGGGGGGAGAGGTTCATTCTGCTGTGCTCATCCGTTCCCTGATCAGCTTCACAAGACAGTCCCGCGGCCAGCCGGGGCAATGCAGGGGTGAGAGCTAACAGATGGAGCCCTGGGGAATGTATTGATCTAGATTTATTTAAATACAACATGAAACATGTACATTTTTAATTATTCTGGAGACATGAGCGTGGCGGCCCCCCCATGGCAGCCCCATTCCAGCTGCGTTCCTGACATTACAGCACTGACCTTATGTCATGTTCTTAAGCTCCTATTTTTTTTTTTTCTTTCCTGAGGAAATGTAGGATCTGTGGCAGCAGAGAGAACTACAGTTAATCCTGGATATAGATCTCAGGGGTGGAAATCTACTGTCTGTCAATTTAGAAGCAATGTGTTACGGTTTTTAAAATGCGAGTAGGATAACATAAAGCCATTGGCCCAGTGGATTTTTTTCTTAAAGTAATCTCAAAATGGCATTTTTGCTATTTCAGCTTAAGGTTCCTGCTGCTACTTTTTGGGCTGATAAGTGTGTTGGTATTAGAGTGAAAGCAAATGAGGAAATGCAAGCAGAGGGTAAGATGGCAGTGCAATTCATCAGAAGCTTTTAGGTTTTCATCTTTCCTTTGACTTATATGTTGTTGTCAGTCTTTTCCACACAGGTATTAATAAAGTAAGGTGCCAGCTGTATCTTCCACCCTTTTTTGTAGGGTCTTGGATTCAGCATTGTGGGAGGTCAGGATTCTGCTCGTGGACGCATGGGGATTTTTGTGAAGACTATATTCCCAAATGGAGCAGCGGCTGCTGATGGAAGGCTTAAAGAAGGTATGGTAGAAAGAATCCAACTACATGTAAAGGACCACAGTAGGATATTATTTCAGTTCGGCAGTAAAATTCAAGTACGGCTTTATTTAGGTACCTGGCCATCAGCCAGAGGCTGTGGAGAATGTAACGCACCCTGTTTGTCAATCCTGGGAAGGTCATTCATAGCAGTTAACTTGATTATATTGCATATTGAGACGGGCAAACTACAACATGATGGTTTATTTTGTTTTGGGTTTTTTTTTTTTTTCCCTCTTCAGTGAACTTTATTTGCCTAAGACAGAAGTTGCAATTCTTCAATTGGAAAGGGTTGTTGATAGCTGTGAAATACATCTATCAAACCAAGATCTGGCTTAAAGAGGCTAGTCTAAGAAGGGGTTATACAGAAGGACATGCTTGGAAGAGGCTATTTTGGGCTATCTAAATGTCTTGGTATGATTTTGACATATATCAACAAGTAAGAGTCATAACCAGAAAAACAGAAGAGGAAAGATGGTATTGGCAGTAAGATCACGCAGCTGGTTGAAGAAACAGATATATCCTGATTTTATTACAGCTTTTGCAGGCTTGATCTCTGAGCTGTACACAGAACCTGCTCTGTGTTTGTTTGCACCCTGGTCTGAGCACTATGCCAAAAAGACACACAATTACTCACTGCTGAAAATACAAAGTGACCATGAGTTTAGAGTGGTGGTTGACAACTGTTCTGCGGGAGTTGTGTTACTTGTCTTCTACAGAAAGCTGCTCCTGTGTTACTCCTCTCCTTCTCGTATCATCATTGCTTTCTTTGCATCTCATCACACTTGTTGTTTTTGAGGCTGTCTTTGGTGCCAATTCTCACACTTGGTGCTAGAGAGAATCTCGTGTCCCTGTCATATGGGTTGTGCACTCACTGTGGGAAGCCAAGAAGCAGCAGCTGTCCCATAGCCCCTTTGAAGGCTATTCAAAGCTTGCATTCCCTTTTTTAATTTATTTATTTGTTTCTACTGGGCCAGGAAAGGAGAGGAGGTGTAACTTTGTCTGGTGACATCGGCCATCTAATTTTACACATGTGCAAGTAAATTTGCAGAACATGAATTTGGATAATGATGAACTTCTTTTAATAAAATTAAGGTAGATCACCATAGCTGTGGGTAAGAAGTAAGACCCAGAGCCTGGAAGCAGGTAGAAATATGATGGGATATGTTCACTGGGGTAAGAAGGGTATTTGCTGTTGCAGTGTACGGGCTACATGCATCTTCATCCGCAGGCATTTAGTAAGATGACACACGTTTGCTTTCTGCACGTGGATGGAAGGTTAGTTTTCTCCTAACAAGCTTTGGAGTAACTTGTCACTGTGTTTAACTTACGTTCTCATTTCTCCTATTGATGTTCACAAAAGAAAGGGAGTCTTGTAGTCCCTTTGGACTTCAGTGTTATAAGCATCTACTTTCAGACTTCAGTTAAAATCCATGGTGTTTCAAGCATGTTTGTTAGTATGAGAATGCCAAGTTAAGGATCTCTGCTGAATAACAGTCTTTGCTAATTCGTCACTATTAACTTGTAAAGGCATTAGGACAAGTGAAAATAAACTGAGAACAGTGAAAGGCTTTTTCTGAGCAGTTAATTGGAATCTTTATAATAGCAGGTTGCCTTACATACAGGAAAAGTTTTTTTACATCTCTGCATAGTCTGTGTATTGCTGACTTAATTTTCTGTATCTAATTACCAGGGGATGAAATCCTAGAAGTTAATGGAGAGTCTCTACAAGGACTGACACATCAGGAAGCCATTCAGAGATTTAAGGTAACATCGATGTAATATAGGAGAGATTCATGCTCCTCTTCAGTGCCATTTCATAGCCTCATCCTTACATCCTTTAGCTGCCAGAGATTACTGTATGCAGGTTTACTGGCAAATGCTGGTGTATCATGCTGCCTTATTGGGGTTCTCTGATGTCTCTCCAGCAACTCAAGAAAGGTGTGGTGACCCTGACTGTGCGCACGCGACTGCGTAGCCCAAGCCTCACACCCTGTGTGACTCCCACCTTGCTGAGCCGCTCCAGCTCCCCCAGCTCCAGTGCTAGCGGTGGCATGCCGGCCCCTGGTGCCGATGAGGCAGATGGTTCCTCCTCCAGCCGCAAAGGACCCGGCCCAAAGGACAGGATTGTCATGGATGTGACGCTCAATAAAGGTGAGGGTCCGTTGAGATGGGGTTGGAGAAGAAATCCCTGTGTCTTAGGGGAGGTCTTAGGAACAGATTAGAGACTCTAATATCCAGGGAACCTACATGTGTCCGTCTGATCTTGAACCACACGATGGGGGAGAAAAGCATTCTTTAATGCAGAAACTTCTGAAGAGTTCCCCGTTCCACGTTTTGCTGCTCCAGAGTCAGCAGACTCTAACAGGTAGCAATCAGTGTCTGTGCTGCTGAAAGAGGGAGGCTGTGAGATATTGGGCAAAATGTGCATCAGCCTCTCAGCAGTCCAAATGGTTGTGCCCTTCTGGTAAAACATCAGCTCTGGGGAAGGCAAAGCTCTGTAGAGTGCTCAGAATTGCCCAAATGAGCTGTTCTCCTGCGTAAGGGTTGCTGTCATTATTAATAATTATACAAGATAAATTTAGAGGATATGCTGCATGTGGTGCAACAAATATGCCCATTTCAGAGGCTTAAAACATGCTGATTTTAAAGGTTGGATTAAAAATTTGGAGAGAGAAGATGAGATGTGCAGCACTTCATATGTTAGGAGTGCTTTTACTTGAAGGAAAGCAAAGGCGAAGTGTACAGAGGTAAATACTGAATCAGAGATAATGCCTTACCTTTCTTCCTGCCAATTTGCTGCGGAATGCCATGCCTGTATATAACAAAAGGGAGCAGTATGGTTGGCAGCATCTTCTGTACTCATGTTTTTTGCAGTGATCTTAAGTGACATCTTTATTTCATTGCTGCCCCCACTTCTTTGTGCCTTGGACCAGATCAGACATTGTGTGACATTTCTAGGCAGTTCCCACGCCACAAAGAGAACTTTCTGGAAGTGATGGATCTCAGAAAACAGTCAGAATCAGATATTTTCAATCCTGATTTCCACTTGTTGGTGTTGGCTTCCTGACTAACTGCACTGAAGGCCAGCCCTGAAACAATACATGAGTCTTGGTCTTAGATGGGATGTGGGAACACAAACATTTGTGTGTCCTGTGTGATTGCAATCTGCTACTTTTCTTTGTACTTCTTGTTTTTTACAGAGCCAGGGGTTGGGCTTGGCATCGGTGCCTGTTGTCTCACGCTGGAAAACAGCTCTCCAGGGATATACATTCACAGCCTGGCCCCAGGATCGGTGGCTAAAATGGATGGCAGGTTAAGGTTAGTTACAGCAGAAACATGCTGGAGTGGTTTTACAGTAAAATTGTTTCAGATTTTGTTTTCACCAATGGGTTGATGTAGCATGGAAGGGATTTATACTTAAGAGTCGACCAAAAAGAAAACATTTAAATAAAGACATTCCAAAGGGGTATTAAATACCCAGGAAACATTATTCTGTGTGCTGGAAGCAGCATGATCATTAAGGTTGTGGTTGATTTTTCTTTTTTAATTCTTCATACAGAAAGCTGAGCCTAATAGCACCCTTTGAGAAAGGAAAGCAGCAAGAAGTGCAGCCTCATGTCTTTTTATCAGAGCTGCGGCCAGAGACCCCAGGCTGGGAAGAAATTTGCAGAGCTCTGCTAAAAGCTCAGTCACCTGAAACTCTCTTGAAAAGAGCTGGGGGAGATGTTCTTGCAGCTGATTGTGCCTATGGTTGCAGCAGGTGCTTTTCTGCCCTTACTGTCAGTCTGGCAGGGTTGCTGCAGACTGACCTGCCCATTTCATTTACTCTGTCATGAAGTTCAGATGACTTTAATGAACCGTAAGAGGGAGAAGGAATTGTTCCTGTGTGCTTTAGGTTGGATTGAGTGGCAGAAAGTTATTTGCTGTTCCTCTCCTGGAGGCTTCATTTTTTAAAACTGTTGGAGGAAATCTTCTACCTTTCTGCATCCCTGCATAAATGCTGGTGGGTGCAGGGAGCATTGCTTGCAAGGGGAGGCTGTGCTGAAGACCCACTGGGGCTGCATGATCCGCCCAGAACGTGTGGAGTGAGCACTGGTGCTGGGAGGCTGAGCAAATGCCTTGCTTTCACATTAAACCAGAGTGCCTGTTTCCTTGTTTACCAGGAAAACTGTGACAGAGCAATTGGATTTTTTGGAATAAAGGAAGAAGATAATTTTGTGGTGGCATCCTTGCCAAAGCCCTTTAAAGTTCCTACCATATAGAAATGTCTGTAGCAGACAGTATTTAATGCCAACTTGCTTTCTTGTAAGCCTCTTTGGAAAAGATTGCAACAGTGGTTGCGTCTATATGTAACAGCTGTATAATTTATTAAGTTTAATGATTGATTGTATCCAGACATGCTTCCCAGATTTCTAGCTTGCTTCTTTGAGACACTGCTTCTGTCATCCCATCAGTGGTTTATGGCTCCATAGCCAAAACTTAGAGGATGGTTTTGATTTTTGGAAAACTTTGTTAATAAAATACTGGCTTTACAATACCAGAGATGTTTGAATGCAGCTCCTCCATATCTGAGTTTCTCTTCTCAATGATGTGCCTGTGTAAGTAATACTGTATATGTACATGACCGTGTGTTTCTGACAGCTCTGTAAATCTAAATGATGGGTGGAGCAGCAGCATGATTACACAACCAACAGGTCGCCCTTTGCTTTCCTGAGCCTGTGCCGGAAGTACAGGTTACTGAAGGCTGCCACATGCAATTGCCATTTTGCCTTTGCATGTAGGCTCACAGTGTAAATTTATTTCCATTGTCAAAAGTAGCCCAGTATAAATCAGCAGTAGTAGACTATTTGAGAATGTCTATTTAAAGCAAATGCCTTAGTAATTATGAGAATGCTTTAATGATATCCCTAGCTAATGATCTTTTCTTTTAAATAATTGCAGATGTCTAAGCGTCATGAGCAAGAGTTAGCAAATTGGGAAAACAAAAGTAAACAATATGTGCTTTCCTTTCAGAGAAGTTTTTGTTGTTTGTTGGTTTGGGTTTTCTTGTTGGTTTGGTTTTTCTTTTTTTCCTTCTGATTGGTACTGTATCTTAATTTGAAGCAAATACAGGCTTATCTCACTCAATTTTTTCCTGGAGTAATTTCATAAACTCATATCTAAATCATTAATTTCTTATCAGTGTGTTAAGTCTTACGTAATTCAATATGAAGGGAAGGAACAGCCCATCTGAATCTAATTTTTTCTCTTTGCTCAACAAGTTTCTAAATGCAGAACTGGAATCGGAAGTTTGCTTTCACCCTGGTCCAAGTGCAGCCGAATGTTCTGTGTTGATTTAATAGGATTTGTAGCGCTGATGTTAAGTGCAGAAGGGATCTCTGCACCTCCCTCATGAAGCCAACAGGACCTAAAGCATTCACGTCACTGAGAACAAGACCAAGACTGGGTTCTTTGCACATCAGATCTTTTCCAGGCACTTGTATATTTGAAAAAGCTTATCCATCAATTGAAGGCACAAATGATTTTGTAAAAGGCAGTTGTGATTAACTGGCTCTATCTCTCTGCAGCCGTGGTGACCAGATCCTGGAGGCAGATTCAGTGAGCCTGCGTCACGCAGCATTAAGTGAAGCCTACGCCATCCTGAGTGAATGTGGTCCGGGTCCAGTCAGCCTAATCATTAGTCGGCATCCTAACCCAAAGGTGAGGAGAAAATGAGTTAGTGTGTCTGGTTTGTTTTCATCTGGTGCTGTAATTTAAGTCTTGGTGTCAGGAAAGCAGCGAATGAAGAATACTGGAGTTTTCCCTCTATATGCATCGTGTAGTAAGCCAGGATTGTAATGATGCCTTCCAGTGGTGTAAGCTGTAGCAATGCTGGACTGTGCCTGCTGCTTTTCACTTAAATCACCCACTGATCAAATGCAATTTTCCTGGAACTACTTGAGTGACTGCTCCCATCTTTCTCAGTACTTGGACCAAGTGGCAATGCAAACATGGCACAGGTCCTCCTCTTCCTAAAAGTTATTTTGCAATTAGCTTGTCTTTGGGTAGAATATGAATTAGGGCCAGGAGTATAAATATCAGCGTATTGAACTGATCAGCTGTAATAAAGTAGTAGGAATACTGTTTCTAAAACAGTAAAATCTGTCCAAAGATCAAAGTTTTCCTTCAGGAATTAAAACGTGAGAATCAGGAATGTGCTGCTACTGTGAAATCTGTGCAAGGGCAATTTGGAAAGAAGGCTGTGTTTACAAAGTGAGTATTATCAAGCAATTTTTAAAAATTGATGATAGAAGATAAAAGCCTTTTCAATCAAGCTATTGGGAATAACAACTTCTTTTATTTCAGTATTTCAAAGACTTTTATGAGTGTACAAAACCTTCCTGTTCAAACAGGAATGAAGCTGTAAAAATATTTGCATTAGTAGGTCCAGAGAGCTCTGACTTTTGAACTCCTAACTATAAATAGAGACCTTAATAAATCCATATCTAGGAGAACTCAGGTTTCTTATTTTATAATTAATTGCATATTTTCTGCTAAATCAAATATACAAACAACAGACAAATAGGGGTCTGCTGCCCAGAGTTTTTTATCATTGCTACAACGCCTTGTGCTGCTAAAAAGAAAGAGGCTGTGGTTCTGTTAAAGGTACGCATGAAGGGGGTAAGAATTGGGCTTATAGCCTAAGATAACAGTATTTCGAGGAAGTCTGCTGTGCTGAACCAGCACAATTGTTCCATTTGATTGCATTATTAAGGCGTATAGACTTTTGGAGAGGCTCCATGGAGCCTGCCCTCTCTTCTCCATCCTTTATCTTGCTGTGACAGTGACTAGAAACCCAGTAAGTGTCTTAACCAGGTACCTGCTGAGATGAACTGAGTTAAGCTAATTGCTTGCTATTACTCAGTAACAGAGGGAAACTATTAAGTGGCTCCTATTGCAGTTTTTCATAAGTGATATTTAAAATTACAAGAATTCTTTGCCAAGAAATGCTGAGCTTATTCTAAGAAAAGCTTAAAGTTAAGCTGGAGTGACCCTAAAGCATTTTTTCCTCCTAGGCAGTATTGAATTCACAATCTCTCACAGTTGAATCTCTGACAGTGTCCATACGGCGACGCATGTTTATCATTATGTCACTGTCATAGAATCATAGAATCATAGAATCATAGAATGTTTTGGGTTGGAAAGGACCTTAAGATGATCTAGTTCCAACCCCCTACCACGGGCCGGGATGCCTTACCCTAGACCATGTTGCCCAAGGCTCTATCCAGCCTCATCTTGGACACTACCAGAGATGAAACATCCTTTTTCTGACAGCGTGAGGGATCTGTAGACATGTGTAGGCATTTTATCTTGGTTTTGTTTTATTTTGTTTTGTTAGCTCCTAATAATACTCCAGCCTGTGGAGTATAGTTAGGAATTAATTAGCTTGTCCATATCCAGTTTAATCTGCCTTAGGCATAGAGGATGCTAAAAATCAAAACTGGAAGAGCTTGCACAAGTGTGGATTTCTGCTTAAACCAATACTGCATTCTGTCCAACACCTGGTTTCACTCCTGGGACATCTTGTACCCCAAAGTTTGTGTAAAGCTTTGGGGCTTGGTCTGTGTCCTGTAGGAACTCCCTGTGCCCCAGGAGCTGGTAGGCTTTTGGTTTGCTGTAAGGTCATACCACGGGCTGAAAACAGAGATGTATTTCTACAAAGGCTCATGTTGCTTTGGTTGTTTTTATACTTAATGCCTTATTTTATGACACAAAAGGTCCACAGTACATTTTGTTGCTGAATACGTTCACTTTAGTGTTTTCATGTACTTCCAAGAGCAATACCACAAAATTTTCTTTATTCTTGTTATTCTGAGTGAATGTGGCATTTGAACTATGTTTAAACTGCTGAGTTTGCTTAGGAATCTTTCAAATCTTCATGGTTCAGAAAGATTCAAGTTTCTAGTCCCTATTTATGCTGAATTTCAATTCATGTAAAGCAATGTGCATAGGAATTATTTTTGACAGAATTGACTTGCTTTCTGTTTTTAAATATATATATTCCTGTAGACTAGTTGTTCCTGTTATAAAGTTATGTGGAGTTTTCCGGTAATAAGAATTAATTGCATGACACTCATTCAGAACAAAGTTAGCAAATATGGTAAACCAGTATTCATTCTTAAACCAGAGAAATATTAATTACTGATTACTAATTTAGGTTTTCTTTTTAAAAGCAAGGACAAATGAAAATTAAAAAGACAGCTAATATCACGGGAAGTCTGGTATTCTTCCGGTAGGTTCAGTGTAGAATATCTTTGGTTGCTGATGTGTTCTTGTACAAAGCAGTCTTTGTCTATTTTAAAGTAGTATTTTCTTGATAAATCAATGTACAGCACTTAATTGAGTTAAAATTGTGCTGTAATGGCTTCATTTGATTTCTTTAAGTCTGGCTGTTTTATTTGTTTGCATAATGTGGTGCTTGGACGTGGTCTTCATGAAGTGGGCAGGCTTCTGCCTCCTGGTTTATGCAAGGGAGTAGCATGGAGGGAGTCTGAATCAGGGGACTAGGACTTAGGAGCTCTCAAGTAGGTGGTCCTTACTACATCTTTATAAATAGTAGCATACCTGAAATTAGTCACCTGCTTCTAGTGATAAGTGGCCAGAGTGGCATCTTCATTTTGTCTACCCAGTTTGATCTCTGTCTTCCGCTTGACTTTAGGTTTCTGAGCAGGAGATGGATGAAGCAATTGCACGTACTACCCACAGAGAAAGCAAGGATTCCAACTCCTCTCATGTCTCAGGTAGCAGCGTGTTTTCTCCTAATATGTGTCCTTTTCCAGGTACAGGAAGGTTTAAGGACATTCTCTTGGGTTCCCCAACATCAATGTTTTGAGGACCCTCAAAACAGCAGAACAATTTAGTGGATGTAGTCACTCTGTCCACCTGCAGAAATTTTATCAAGACCATCAAGTCTGACCTTATAGCTTATACTGCTCTGTTTTGCTGGGCTATCATGATCCGAAAGTAGGGTTGTCAAGAGGTGATTGCTTTTTCCTCTCTTCAAGATTAATGGGAAGCACAGTGTCCTAGTAAAGAAAGGACAGGATGAATGAACTCCATCTGTGTACATTTATTCACATAGATGGCAAAGAAACATGCAAAAGAAAAGAGAAAGTATTGTTGTGTCCATTTGAAGAAGTCTGGATATTGCGTACTGGACTGTGTTTTAACTGCATTTTAATTTTTGGGGTCATTTCAAAAAATGTGTGCTTTGGCATTTGTCTGATGTTTCTGAACTCTAGACTTCCTAAGATCTTACAGATGAAAGCAAACTCTTGGCAATGGCTGAGTGACTAGTAAGGTGATTTTTGGAAAGAAATGTTGGATTTATGATTATCCTCTTTATATTTGTGTCAGCAAGACCTTTATTAAGTAGACCTTGCCAGTGGCTACTAATTTGTCTTTTGAGGTTGCACTTAGTCAGCAGCGTGCTCCAGCATGGGAGGAAGACCCTCTCCTGCTTGTCTCTTGTTCATAGCCCTGTCCTAGGCCTGGCTGGTGTAATGTGTCTCTGTGACTTTATTTCACCTGATCTGAGGGAAAGCTTGTGAAATGTTAATAAATCTCACTTAAGGAAAGCAATTTAGATAATAAGTGGGATTAAATGCAGTCGCCGGCTCAGAAAGTGAATGAGAAGCTGGTTTGTATATATAGTCCACAGCTTTAATTTTTGGCACCTAACTAAGCTGTGTTTAACAGGAGCTGTACAAAAAAGTCCATCTCCTAGTGTGAAGGTCAAACAAGGAGAGACCTCATCTCCCCTCAGCTGGACTATGAAACGCTTCCTGGAGCCAGCAAGCCGGGTAAAAGAATTAGATGCAATAAAAACAGCGTCGGCTTCACATTCAGCTTTTACTTCAGCTCTTATTTGAGGATCTGTGCGCCTTCCCTGTCACATGGGAAGTGTTTGTTCCTTACATCACGCGTTTAAATCATGACAGCAGGCAGCTCCTGTTTGTATGCCTGTGGCTTTTGGGAGCGATGTGCAGAGCATGGAGAAAGAGCTGTGGGCTCCCACCTCCTGCCACCTAGAGGCACCCCTGATCTCTGGGGCACACGGAAGAGGTTAACAGGAGAGACCTGAGCCTTTGAGCTGAAGGCTGAGTGCTTGGTCTATTTATATAGCTGTTGCAGTGGAAAAGTCTCTGTTTTATCTGGGAAAGACAAAAAAGTCATACAGCTTGTGTCCAGAGGTACAAACCCTTCCCTTCTCTCAGTGCAGAAGATGTGTAAAGGGAATTACCCAAGGGAATGGTTAAATTTCTACTCTGCATTGAACCACACCTGCAACGTAGCGGGATTTGGAATCCATTGTTATTTATTATAGTGGCTAAAAATATGTTGATGTGCAGCATTTCAACCATCCAAGTTTGACAGTTTGGCTCTCAATGTACTGACAAGCCCTCTGTTTTAAAAATTTGCTTTAAACTTCTTTATTGACATGGCGTTGTGAGTGAAGTTTGTGGTGGTTGCACACAGACGGAGGCTTTAAGCATTGATGATGGCCGGTCACCAGGCTCACTTCTTTTCAGCAGGGATCTGTCAGCTCTGAGGCAGAGCTTTCCCAGTACTTCTCGCATGACGGTACAAGCCATCTCCCATATCCTGATGCTGTAACAGGCTCCTGTGATGAAGAGCAGCTCCGTCAGAAGAACAGAAGCAGTTTGTTGGATGATGGTTCTCTTCTTCCTGGCAACCTGAGTAAGAGGGAAATGTGTGAGGTCATTTGGCTAATGACATGAAAGTCACTGAGCTGGTTTGCTTTGCAGTAGAGCTGTACAGTGATTCCTATGCTGGTAAAAAGTGCTGGGCAGCATGCTGCAAGCTGGTGCTCATCATATTAAATTCATACTGGAAAATGGAAGGGGTTTGCAACAATGCACGTAAATGCCCGTTTCCATGGTATTTTGTCCAAACGGCTTTTCTGATTATGTGAAAATGACTTTGATTGGTTTGGCTGAAACTGTATTGACATCACTGTGCTTTGGGGGTTTTCTTAAAATGACTGGTGGTTATCTGATTGGTTATATTTAAATGAAAGTATTCATAGCTATATCAAATACACCATTTCAAAATGTCACGTGTAACAGCTTAAAAACAATCAAATGTTCAATTTGACATGAGATATTTTACACGTGTCTTTGTAAGATACTTTCAGTCAAATACTATGGGGACATTTCCTTAAAGACCTACCCCTGATCTCACAAAGGTTATTGCGTTTGTTCTGCCTTTCCTATGCTTCTCAAGTGATGTCTTTGTCTACAGCTTATTTTTCTCTAGAAATTCATTCTTTAATGCTTTAAAAACATTTTTTATCTTAAAACTCCCACTAAACAAAGCAAAACAAAAATAAAAAAAAACAAGCCACTTTCTACAAAATAAGTTGTAGTTCTTTATCAGAAGAATGTGGAAGGGATTCTTCGGCTAATTAGTCTTTAATTTGGAACTGGTTGTGTGCTTGTGTCTTTGTTCAGGAAGGAGTTTTTCACTCTCTCCTAAGTTGACACAGGCAGTCCTGAACATAGATTTAAGTAAAATGTGAAAGAAATTGTCTTGTTTAAACTAAAATATAAATGTGAATTTGCATCCCTTTGTGTCATTGTCATAATTTATAAATAAACTGAAAACAGAATCAGATGTGCCATGAACTGATTCTGAGAACTACCCGTAAATTGTAGTGCTTTCTACCATCCATCTTGTAGTGTAGTTAAAGGGAGGGCATGAAATACCTGGTTTTCACTTTGTGAGATGTTAAGCTTCTCCTGCAAACAGAGCCACATGTAATCTGCTGCAATCAGATGCATGGTATTAAAAGTCATCTATAAATGCAATTGTAGTATGACACTACTTTTTTTTTTTCTTTCTTCCCTAGCTGCCAGAGAAGCAGGAGTGGCAAAAGCAAATGGTCCAACTTCTCCTAGTAGTGGGAGATTGTCCAGTCTTCACAACAAGCATGTGGAGTCTGTCCGACCAGGCATCCTCAGTGACAGCCCCAAATCTGCCCGTAGCCCTTTTCATCGACAAAGGAGGGTTGTGTTCTATGATGGTGATGTTAGTGATGATGATGAAAGTTCCCACTCGCAAAGAAGCCAGAGGGCCAAGAACCAGGAGGATGCTGGCGTTGTCATTACAACCTCGTCTGCAGAAATCGATGATGAGAGCCAGGACAGTGGGTCACCTAGATATAGTAGCACAGAGACATCTTCCCCTGTCTTCAGCAATTCTGTGGAGTCTGCAGACAGCACACTGGAGCAAATTGACTCTCCCTTCTTCCCCATCATAGCATTCGATTACTCAAGTGTGCCTGAAGTTCGTCTTGGCAGTCTGAGTTTGAAGGAGCTCCGGGAAGCACAACTTGAATCTAAGAGATCCCCAAAACTTGAGCACAGAGCAGTCACGAGAGTGAAAAGCATGATGAGCACTGAGTGCCGAAGCCTTCAGAGGCAGAGGATGGAGGAGCATGGCTCTTATAACAAGCCTGTTGCAAGGATGCTCCCTCACAGCAAGAAGTGTGAAGCACCAGACGGAGCTGGGCAGGGCCAAGGTGAAATAGTCACCTTGGTTCGCAACGAGCACGAGTCATTCGGCCTGGATTTAGAAATCCAGGCCATGCCTTTAAAGGTTGTTGTCACAGGCCTGCGGCCAGGTGGAGCAGCAGAAATGGTAATTTTTTTAATTTGGGTTGCCTTGTTGGGATTTGCTTCCATCTTGCTTGGATTATTACTGTTATTATTGTTATTAAACAAGTCATCTGTTGATCACTTGTTTAATAACACGTGCAGGGGACGTGTTTGCTGGGCAAAATGCCTCATCCCACATTGTTTTGAAGCTGCAGTTAAATTAAATGCTTCTGATTTAGAAGCATACCCTGGCTGATTCAGAACTAAGAAAGTCAAGAGTCAGATCTACTGAGATGGACTTGCCCCTGCTCTCACAGTTTTGAGAAAATACTATTCTTTTCTTTCTTTCCTTTTTTTCAGGAACAAAGACAAAGAAAGTAAATCCTGGTGGTGCAAATGTTCATTAATCTCTCTTATTTTATGTGCATGTATTCCTGTGTTACATGAAACTGGTACCAGGAGGCCTTAGGTGCTGGCCAGGTCTGCCAAGTGCCATGGCAGTGGTAGTAACACACAGCTCTTCTGCATCTCATACATGCACGTACAAGTTTGGATATTTGCTTCATGCTGGATGTGGAATTGCTGACCTAAATGCCAAAGTGCAGAAAAGGAAGGAGGATACTCTGATGTACAAAGCTGGGTGTAGCATTTTTAGTCTAGTTAGTGGCCATTAGGGCAAGAGGGAATATGTTAGAGCAGATTGAGTTGAGCTGTCAGAGCTGGGGATTTGGGTTCTGTTCCTTCCTTTTTCTCTGACATTTGTGCAGTGTTTAGAAATAAACTTAGGCTTTTAAAAGCTCAGTCCATGTCCAATTTAGTTATTTAGGAGAGTCCTATTGGTCCAGTGCGAGGTTGTGACCAGGAATATAATTCATACATGAAATGTGAAAATGATAGATAGTGTTCCAGACCTGAAGAAGCTAGGGCTAATTCAACCCAATTCATTTAAATGAAGAGGGCTGTGTCCTCCTTCCTGATACTGATCTCTCAGAGAAACCACCAGCTCTTTTGACCTTCCTGTTTATGATTGATCATTAATTTGTCTTCTGGCAAAAGTACAGTCTGCCCTTTATTCTTGTGTTGGCAAACTGACAGCAGTGGTACCTGTGCTCTGCAGTGGTATGAGATAGGCAACATTGCTTGTAAGCCATGAGTTGCTTCCCTGCAGTCCTTGCCCCTGTGGCAGTGCTTTTGTTGTGTATTCATAATTTCCTTGAATCTGTCGTTGCATCAGGGATCAATGGGCAAGATGGCTGTAGGAGATGAGATTACCACCATCAACAGTATCCCAGTCAGTAAGATGACGTACGAAGAAATCTGCATGCTTATGCAGTGTCTTCCCACATCTGTAACCCTGGAGATCCAGAAAGTAACACCAGGTGAGAGAGTAGTGTCGGATTTGTACTATATATTCTGCGTACCAGTGGAGAAAATTCCCTTGGATCAGCTGGATCTAATCTTGTGCTGCCCCAGCTCCCCAGACTGATTCAGAGAAAAAACGGGGTACATTCTGTCTGGACTGGTGATCTGTCTGCCATGGGCAGGGATGCGTCACACTAGACCAAATTGCTCAAAGCCCTATCCTGTCTGACCTTGAACAGTGTCAGGGATGGACCATGTTTTAAGTTTTCTATGTTGAATTGACATATTTGGTACTTTTTTAGTTTCTGCTTTGGACTTACTTATGCTGCTGCAGCAATATATGCATCCCCACAGACTGTACAAATTATGTGGTATGGAAATGAGCATTTGAAAAAGAAAAGCATACTTGTGTACTTTTAAAATTCAGGAAGAACATAGTATTTCGCTTCATTCCAGCTTATGACCTTCTTCGTGTACCTGTTAATACCTTGGAGCCTAAAGTGTTTCCAGATGCTTCAGTTCCAGTTGTAAGGAATTTCTGGCTTGGCAGAGTCCTGTTCTTGTTTTCTTAGGCTGCTTTGGCTTTCACAAAATAACAGCATTGGAATAGAGGCACATTTGCACTCCTTTATCTTGCAGCTTTTCTGTCCCACTGTCAGGGAAGAGGGTCTGTTCAGTGTGTGATTCAGCATGCTGAAGCAGGGCAGTGCTTCACATCCTAGCCTATCTGCTTCAGATTGCTCTTCTGAGATGATTTCCCCTTTGTGAACTCCAGAGAGAATCTGCACTTCTTAACGTGGGTACTTAAGATGTGTCGATAATCCTGCAGGTTTGTGCAAGGATGGAAGAGATCTGATGCATTTCAGTAAGCAGGAAAGGGTGCCTCCTCCGTGCGCTTCCTAGGCCTTATCTGAAAGGCAGCTTGAATGGGGATGCATGTCCCAGAAGCAGATGGGTGTAAGCAAATGCTTAAGGGTGAAGTGCTGAAAATTGAAGAGCTTGGAGACGTAAGTGAATGTGTCAGAGTACCGTAGTGACTGGGAGCTCAGTGTATTGCCCAAGAGTGGGTTAATCATGTATTGGAAGGAAGGAAAAGTCTGTGCCAGAAATCCATGTACTTAATGTGTGTATAACATCACCCATGTGTGTCACATTAAACACCTGCAGAAGTGCCAAGAGGATCAGAGTCAAGTTATTTATGCACAGCTCATCACTGTGTTATTGTTCACCTTTGTTTGCTGTGCCAGGGCTTTGTGTACTGTCTGCAATCTGTTGGAGACATCTTTGATCAAACAAGTAATGAGCAGTAGTACTGCTCAGCCTGACATACTGCAGACTGACACTTTGGTAGTTGGCTGCTTAACTGCTGAGATTTCAAAGATGAGAATTAAACAGATCGTGACTGCTCACCTTGGATGAGTGGGTTGTTTCCTTCTGTGTGCTGCTCAAATACACAGGGTTCTGATTAGTTTGAGTTGTTGTAAACATCACTACAGAAGAGGAAGAGTGCAGAGCAAAAGGCAAACATGTAGTCTGATTACGTGGGTGTCTATTTTTGTAATAAAACCTGGTGTTTTGTATATCACTTCCTATATCTGACAGGATTTTGCTTCTTTTTTTTTATTTATTTTGTTAATGATGCAGCTGTCAGCAGATTTACAAACCTCATCCTGTCTCCGGGGATAGACAGTCAAAATCAAGCCGACGTCAACAGCATCCTTGCAACTGAGGAAGAGGCGAGTGCTGGGAAGCGGGGAGCGGCAGGTTTGCAAAGCTCTGGCTGCGCGGTGGAGAGAACAACAGTGCCACCTGATGCCACAAGCAGAGACGTGCAAAGATGTACCATGGAAAGCGGCCGCCGTGAAGACTGCGTTGCCATCCCCGTCACCGATATCGATGACCTGGTCAGCCAGATGGGTGCTCCCGAAAGCAGGGCTTCACGCACCCCATCGCGAGCGGAAAGCCCCCTCCGAGAGGAGTACACAACGATGTGCTGCTGTGGGACTGACGAAGGCTGTCCTGGTTCTGAGCCACGAGCCGCCAAGGAGGAGCTGCTGGAAAAAACTGTGAATTGTGGAGCTAACGCACAAGGGGTTTTGGGGCTGTCTGTGTTGGGCACCATTAACACAGGCAAACTTTTTACTGTGAATAAAAACTCATTAAATAACTATTCTAGAAATTACAGCAGCTTAAATGAGGATGAGTTGCCTACAGCAAACACTCTGGAAGGAAAGAGAAGCGAATCATTTCCAAAGTCCATGTATGGGGCTGCAGAGGATTCTCATTCAGACACAGAGTCTGTCACAGAAGCCTTTGATAGTGCTAATGAGATGTCGCTTGGGTCCTGTGCTACTGCTGCTGCTAACACCTCTGCAGTCTGTACTGTAATAGAGTCAGATGAGGAGCAGATTGAGATTTGTTGCATGGACAGTGAGCCTCAGAATCCCATACAGGAGCAGCATCTGTCCTCTGCAAGACAATCATCCTCTGTGTCCCCACTGGACCCTTACAGCAGCAAGGGTTTACAAACTGAGGGCTGCACAATGTGCGGGTCACTGGAGACAAGCATCAACAAACTAAGACTGGAAGATCGCGGTGGTTCCACTCCATGTCATTCACAGTGTTCAGATGTGTCTTCTGCATCTTTGTGTTCTCCTGCCTCAGTTTTCCTGTCAGAAAAAGACATCCTAAAGAATTCAGTCAGTATCCCTGAAGTTTACTCTTTCTGTAACAACGGTGCCTTAAGTACAGAAGAACAGATGGGTTTGGGAAACAGTAACAGACGTATGAAATGCTGTGAAACCATTGAAGAGGAAGGGTCTCTGCACTGCAAAAAGATAAGCTTCTGCTCTGCTAGAAATGTCAGTGGCTTGGAGAACAACTCGCTTGAGAAAGAAGGATATCATGATGAGCAGAGATCCAAATCTGAAAGCGAAACGGTGGCTGATGACTGTAATCATGCTGTTAGTTATTGCTTAGTGAAGAAAGAAGCCAACAGTTTGTCCAACTTGTGTAAAACAGACAGCAATCATGTGAATGCATCGTCATCAAGAACATTATCTCTCAGGTCTCCTTTTCCCACTAAATCTAAAGATCCAAAGGCTAATACAACTCATGACTTGCCAGGGAAAAATGAGAAAACTAACTCTGTGACTTCAGGAAGGACTTCAAATGGAAAAGTCCAAAGCTCAGGCACAAATCACTGCAAAGGAGCTGCAGTGCCGCACAGCCCATCCTCACAGAAGAAGTCCTGTCAGGAATCTAAAGGAATGGCACAAAAAAGTATAATGGACACACTTTTAAATAATCAGAAAGCCAAAGCCGGACCAAAGCTGAAAGGGTTCACCATCAAAGGCAAAGCAAAGGCAAATTCAGATTCTTCTGGCATTAGTCCTACCAAAGTCAGTGGGGTCAGTGGGGCTGATCAGAAAAGGGCTTCTGTTTCTCCACAGCTGTCCCCCAAACTCATAGGGAAGAAAACACCGTTGTCTCGTAGTTCACCTACAAACCCAGATCCCGGCAAGAGCATTTCAGCAGCCTCAAGGGCTCTGAAGTCAGAGCTAGAAAATAAACCATCTTTGGTCATTTCTGAGGACTCAGTTCTGCCTCTCCTGAATGGCACCGGCAGCCCGAAAGCGAGTGGTGAAATGAAATGTGGCTCTGGGGAGCTGCCAGACCTGCAGCAGGCATGGGGAAATCCAAAAGAAAAACAAGTTCCCATGCAGCCTGCAGTGTGTCAGGGTAAGGGTGCTAAGGTGGATGATTTCAGAGCCAGAGACAGTCAGTCCAAAGTCACTTCATCTCGTCAGGGGATACCAAAAGTTGAATATATGAAAGGGAGGACTGAAAACCCTGGAACAGGCCTGAATGCAATCAAGAGCATCTATAGTGCAGATGACCTTAGGCAATTAGATCTGCAAAATGTAGGACCATCTGCTTCATTCAGGTCCCCCTCAGTTCAGCAGGAACAGCTGGAAGGACAAGAGATCCAGCGGACTTTCATTGAGGTGAAGCTTTCCTCCTCAACATCATCCTCTTCCTCCTCTTCCTCTGCCTCTTCCTCACCAGCATCATTTTTACAGCTGCCATTGCTGGAAAAAACAGAAGAGGTGAACACAGAAGTGCCTCATCTGGCTGAGGAAATGGGGACCGTGCACTATTTCTCAAAAGCGGATACTGCCGGAGACAGAAGTCTCTATGGCTTGTCAAAACCTGTGACAAGGACTTACTCGATGCCAGCCCATTTATCAGGTCACTTGAGGGAGGGATGCCATGTTGCAGAGGTTAACCCTGTACAAGTCCCCCAGAGCCATGCTGCAAATGAGAAATACCCCCAGGCAGCAACGGGAATGTTGAAGACGGCCCATCTGAACCTTCCAAATGGCCAGAAGGAGCAGGCATATACCTCCAAGAGCACTCAGAGGGTCCATGACACATCCCCCTCAGCCAGTGACATTAGCTGCCCCACTATCGATAAGCTGAGGAGCTTCAGGAGGAATTACTACTACTATGAGCTGAACTGGCCACATGAACCTATCTCATCCTTCTCTGTCAAACAGAGGATCAAATCCTTTGAAAACTTGGCAAATTTCGACCGGCCCATCATGAAGGCCATCGATATACACTCAGCTGTGAGGTCCCCTCTCGCCAGGAGGTCATGTGGTGGGATGGTATCCACAGCCAGCCCTGCCGAGACACCACGGGCTTTGCGGCGCAGCTTGAGCTCCTACGGCGGCAGCCCAAGCCCTGCCAACGCCATGGCCAAGGCCACCTCCAGCGCAGAGCCCATGCGTGTGGCAGAGAGCAGCAGGGCAGAAGGAAGGCCTCAGAGGAGTGAGGATGGTGGGACTGGGGCAGACACAGCCTCCACCTCACAGGCACGCCGCAGCCGGGGCCTGGGGCGGCCGCCACTGTCCCGCTCCAGGCTGCGGGAGCTGAGGGCCCTCAGCATGCCCGACCTGGACAAACTATGTGAAGACTTCTCCGGGCCATCACAGCCTGCTTGCTTCAAGACAGAGCTGGAGATCACCCCCCGCAGAGCTCCTGGTGTGCCTGCGCTGGGTGACACAGCCCCACCGGCCCGTGCTGGTCCCAGGATGGGAACGGTTACCAGCAGCCCTCAGGACAGCGGCTCGGGGACACCAGGGTCTGCATCGGATGATGACATGCCCCAGTGCAGCTCTCCAGATGGGGAGCACTCTGAAAACAGCTGGTCCATCAGGTTGGTGTCAGCTTTGCTCAGGCTGTTTCACTTTCGTTTCAGCCTCTCCTGAGGTGAAGCTTCCCTACTGCCTGTCCCAAAGCACATTTCAGCTCTGGCCACAGCCTCTATTCCCCTCTCAAATTGGAGTGTGTTCTTCATGTTCCTGATCACCGGGAGCTGCCATGCTGCTGTCTGTTGGTGGCTGTGCTCCTGCACAGGGTGGAACACTTCATCCTGGTATGGCTGGGCACCTTGACTGTGTCCCTTTAGCAGGGTTTGGTCAGGTTTTGGCCGCATGATGGCACAGCAGTAGCTGTGGAGGGGAGGCCATGCAGTGCTGCTAGTTGCCAGCACAGCCTGCGGTAACAGACGAGGTTGTTGTCCTGCCAAAACCAGTCTTCAGATGTAGCTGTCTCCTTGGTTTTGCTAGTATATGTTGCTAAAACTATTGGGGAAGGAGAAGAGGAACTGAAGAGGGACCAATTTTCAGAGTTATTCTTAAATTGTCTTCTCTGTCCCTCCCTATCCTACCAGGATATGCTATTTCTTGTCTGTTTTCAAGATCTCTGCTTATTAATGAGCTGGCCCTGCACCTTTTACCCTAATGTGACCTGCACTGTATACCTGAAACATATCTCTACATGGTCTAGAAATATAAAGCTGTCTTTTATATTTTCCTGTTCATTTTAGCTTGGATCAGCTGCTTGTCTCAACCCTGGACCAGCAAAAACTGCAGTCTGCTTTGTCAGTTGTAGTACCAAAATGTGACGTTGCTGCAATGCTCCAAGTCGTCAAAGCACAAGTAAAGGTAAAAAAACTCTGGAAGATGAAACTAGATTATTGACAGCATTTTAAAGGGTTTTCTTGATGGCAGATAAAATCTCTTCCTAGCAGTTTCAGACCTCCTTTAGTAGTCATGTGGTTGGTTAAAGTTGATGCTAGTTTTACTAATGCTAGTTTTTGAATACCTACTATAAACCACTAATAAATGTGAATAGTTTTTGTATAAGAAAGAGTATTGTTTGTCCGGTGCAAAAGCACTTTTGAGCCACAATAAATAGATGTGTTTTAAGTGGAGAAGTATGCCTCCATTTGAAGTAATCGTTGCAGCTGAGACTACTGAGTTTGCCAATAATTGCATATCAGAATTTAGCTTTCTACGTCATCTGCGTCAGACTCACTTTGCCTACATTGCAAGGGAAGCTGTGTTCCTCTCTGTGCCTAGAAGCACTCACCTTTGCTAGAAGCTGCAGTGATGGAAATCGAGCTTATTTTGTGTAATGCTGAACTGGTGGCTTGCAACACCAGAAAGTGATTGCTAGAGCGTTTGTAAGAAACTCCTGTGACCTTTTTGTTCTGTAGTAAATGGTTATTGCATTAAAATAACCTGCTTAATTATCTAGGTGTTTAAAGAAGGTCTCCAAAGTGAAATGGTTGCCAGGACATTATTTACCTGTTCACAGTGTTTGTGGGATACCTCCACATCCCTTTTAAATCAGAAAAGTTGATAAAATAACAACAGCACAGGAGGGAAAACTGTCATCTGGTCTGCATAACTGCTGCCTGAGCTACATTTAAAGCGTTCCTGAGTCTTATTCACAAAGGTTGCTATTTCAAACATGGAACAGGTTGGGGGTGAACAGGACCTCCCCATAATACACAGCTTTACCTCCTTCCATGGAGAGTGTGGGTAAAACTTGCAGGTCCCAAGATCTTGGTGAGCCAAGAGGGTTTGGTAGGTTTACTGATAAAATTAGGATTGTATTGTATTTCTTGCCAAAAGTAAAATTATTTTGCATGGGGTCTTGGAAAAATTATTTATTTATGCCACTTTTCAAAGCTAGAGAATGCAAATGTTTATAAAGCTGAACACTTTTTGGAATGCATTCCTTGTCTGCATAGTTTCTCATCCATGTTTAATCCCAGTATGGCACGTGCGCTGGAAAATTTTATGCTGGTCAAATGCTGGATTTAAATGTACAATAGGAGAGTTCTTCATAGTTATGCAATTGCTGAAAAATGAGATGGACTGCCTGATTGAGACTGAGAGCTTCCCTAGAGAGAATGTGTCATCATCTTTTGCTATGAACAGGGCTGAATTTACTGCTAGCATTTAATTAGTGCTACTACTAAAAAAAAAATAAATAAAGTGGGAATATACAGGCATTTCATTGTTCAAATCTCTATGACCAATGATCTTTGGCTAACAGGCTAAATGCAGATAATCACTGAAGGCCTTGTATGTCCCCTGTGTGGCCAAGTAGAGCAATAAGCATCTATAGCCAGGTCTCTGTGCCCCACAGTACAAGTTAGCTGGGGACAGCAATGAGAACTGAGGAGGGAGGAAATGCATGACCTCAACAAGGGGAGGACAGGATTCAGCCTGTGTTGCTGACTGGCCCAGGACATGTAGGCCTCACACAACTCTCTAACATCTGAGCCTCTGTTATTTCTGTTTTCTTTTCCGGTGTAAGCTGAGTAAGTTGTGGTAGCAAGGGTTGGAAAGAACTTGACCTTTTGAACAAAAAGGGTTACTAAAATACTTAATAATCAAAGATACATGTGTGTTTTCCTTACCCTCACTGCATTTTGAAAGGGGCTAGCCTAGTATTTTAACTGATTTTGTTACTTCTAGCCTAACATAAAGTTATTCTCACTTGAGGGCAGTTGAGAAGGGTCTTAATATCTACAAAAGACTGTGGGCTAAGAAGTCCAGGCCTGAGTGTTCCTCTCTCCACAAGCACTCATGGATCAGTAATGTGGAGCCAGTGTCATCAGTTTCTGACACTGCCTCTATGAATTGCAAGGATGCCTCTAATGCAGAAAACCTTACAAGGCTACTGTTTGACAGTGCACAGCGAGACCAAATATTTTACTGTTTTTTCACAATCTGTGGTTCCCTGTGCTATTTGAAACAAATAAAAGGCAAACACTGAGTTAAAATATTGAGTTTAGTGAACTAAATGTGTCATTTCATGCTAAAAAGATTATAGGTTAGTGTTTAGTGATGTCCCATTAATTTTAGCATTGGCAGTTTCTGGAAATGACTGATGTTGGATTGGAAAAGCTGAGACCCCTGCTTTCTACTCTCCACTTCTCATGCTCTGCCCCACTGATGTTTAATAGCCCCTTGCTACACCAAATGCCTGCTTATAGTCCCCCTTACACAATAAATTTGTGGTTTCTGTAATAGTGTCTGGTTTTGTCCCAGTAACTATTCAGAAGACAGCACCAGACTTGCTGGATGGGACCACCTCTTTCTCGTAGCAAATTCTGTATTTTGGCAGCAGGCCATCCCTTCGAAGAAATCAGCTTTACACCTTTGCTCTGGTCTGGAGCCAAGTTCAACCCTGCACCAGTCTCTTTCCTGTGCTAGGTGCTCCTGTTACAACAGCACAGCTTAGTCCCCTTTGGATCATTAACAGGCTTGTAACTTTCATCTTCCAAGTGAAACAGTTTTTCGTGCTGTCCCATCTAACCTTCTGCAGCTTCAGTTTGTAGCCAATGACCCTGTCCAGCACTGCCGAGAAGAAGGTAATGCAATTGCACTGCGTTGCATCTTTGTAGCTGCCCTTCAGGGGGAAGGAGAAATAGATAACGAAAGTGTTAATAATTCCCTGGAAAGTACAGTGCTTGGTCCAGAAAGTGGGTGAGGACTATTCAGTTTTGACTGCAAAATGTCAAGCAACGCAGTTGATTACAGCCTGTGAAAATTAGGCTGCTCAAGGTTTAATACCCTTCCACCATCTTAATTTTGACTTTACTTTCCAGCCTTGAACTTACTGAAGAAACCTTTGCTGTCACCTGAGGAGTTCTGTATGGCTGCCACTCATCTGTAGAGAGCAGAAATGCATTTAATGTCTCAGTTTCAATTCATTTGAGTTGGGTACTGAGAATTTGTCATTTGTGCAGGGCCTTGGTCTTGATCTTTGATTTTTTAATTTTTTTTTTCCTCCTCCCCTCCATTTTTCTGCTAGAGCAAAGAAGACACATACTTTGTAGTCTTGCACAAAGAAGAAGGAGCTGGCCTGGGATTTAGTGTTGCTGGAGGAACAGATCTGGAACAGAAATCAGTCACAGTAAGTGATGGCTACAAGTAATTTTTTTAGAAAGCTCACTTTAAAGCAGGCTGGTGGTAGATCAAGTGCCCATTTATCAAAACTCGTTGCAAGTCATTCACAGCCATAAAACAGTTGTCTCTCAGAGGTGGCTGCATACTGTCTGCTACTGAAATCACAGTGTCTGGGAAGTGTAATTTTTATTATTGGAGATGGATGCCAGTTATGTCTTCAGTCTTTAAAAGTTTGCCACTGGATGGGATTAGGTAGATCTGAATCTTCATTCCCAGCTCTTGAAGGTGAACTCCACAGCGAAGTTTTTGAAGGATTTTGCAAATCCTGTTTCAGACTTCAGCAAACATTCTGGATTTCACATCACAAATTTGTTCTTGTGTTATTAAGACCTGTGGGTGGTCAGTAAATGATGGAGTTGTTGGGGTTTTTTAAGCATATACTTATGTTTATTATGTATAAATACAAAATATTATGTATTTTATGTATAAGCTTATAACATACGGCATTCTGAACCAAAGGTATTCTGTCATGCCGTTAAGTGATGTTGGTGTGTAAAAAGTCATGCAAAGCACTTTTTATACTGTTCAAAACCAGGTCAGTGAGATGGAAAAATATAAGACAACCAATGTCATGTATGACAATTTCTTTACAATGTCTTTACAGACAATTTAAATTCTGTGCTGTAAAAGAGAGATTCATTAAGTTCTGAGATTAGAAGGAGGGTATGTCCTCAAGTCTTTGGGACCTGCAGCAACCCTTGGAAGAATCTTTTGGTTTTCAGTCTTAGACGAGACCAGTGATGAGATACTGGAACAGGTTGTTCAGAGAATTTGTGGATGCCCCATCCCTGGAAGTGTTCAAGGCCAAGTTGGGTGGGGCTTAGAGCAACCTGGTCTAGTGGAAGGTATCCCTTCCCACTAGGGAAGGGAGGTTGGAACTAGGTGAGCTTTAAGGTCCCTTCTAGCCCAAACCGCTCTATGATTCTGTGATATGATTCTATGAAACATATTTTACGTAAAGCAGTGGTTGAGTTAGAACACGGTCACAGTCTAAGGAACTTTACTTCTACTTCTGTTGTAGCAAAGGTTGTGTTCACAGTCTCTGGGGCAGCAACTTGCGGTGGCAGCTGCCACCAGGAGGAAGGCTCAACAGTGTCCCACCCCAGAGGCTGGGAAACTAACTCAAATTAGGATCTTGAGCTCTCTCAGGCTGAGTAGCTAATGAAATCTTTCTCCTGAATGCTATTATCCATGAGACCAAAAAAGCATCAGCTCCTCCTCTTTCTAGATCCTCTTTGTTCGCTGTGTGTGAAGCATGCTTCTTGGGTAGGGAACCATTTTAATGTCCTTGACCTATTGGGATTTTGAGTCCCTCACTGGATTTAGGGTTGCCACTGGGTGCTTAGCTGCTTAGGTGAGCTGTTCTGCCCACACTTGGGTGCAGAAATAGAAATGCCTAGTGAGCTTCAAGATATTGAGGAGTTGAGCGTCTTAGGGAAAGCAGCAGGACACAGCCCCTGTATTCATTTACCTCTTGCATTTGGGTGTCAGTATATGTTATTGAAGCTATTATTCCAGCTTTGACTGTCTGCTTAGACTGGCTGGAAATTTATGTCCTTGGATCTGTAGGGTTGTGGCAGGTGCCCATCTCAACATGGCCTTGCAACAAGAGGGAACAGGAGCCAAAAGGCATCTGATTCCTCACTGTTAATCTGGGTATTAAGATAAATTCCTGGAGAAAATGCCATGCACAATTATGTCCACAGATTTGCTGCCTCAGACCACATTCTGGCTGCTAAAATTACTGTGCCTTATAGGCAAGTCTTTAAATACAGGGTTTTGAGTCTTTCAGTCAGTTCCTTTCCGTAAGTGGCACACATCTAAGTCTCAGCTGCACTTGCTGGATTTTACTTGAAGTTGAATCTGCTCTGAATAGAGGTTTTGTGGGGAGGTCTTTTTTTCTCTAGAAAAAATGCATTTCAATCCACTGAATCATCCTTTTGCATCTCTTTGCATGATATTTATCAGCCAAATTGAGATGTTCAGCTAAGTACTCGTGCAGCTGCAGTCAGAGCCTTTCAGTGCACAGATGCTATGCACCCCTTAGAAGTGTACATTTGAAGACAGCACAGGATACATGTCCTAGTCAGTGCAAATTTGGGGAGTGGATGTTGCACACTGCAACTCTGTTCTTCGTGTTTGCTGTAACACAGCTATGGGTTTAACCTTTTACTTGAAGTATGTTAACTGAAGAGTCTAGAGTTCAATGGAGGTATAAGTGATTTGTGATGTTACAGGTTTGTGATGTATCCTGGTGTTGTCTGGGGATAGAGTCAATTTTCTTCCTAGAATCACAGAATCACCCAGATTGGAAAAGACCTTTAAGATCATGAAGTCCAACGATTACCCCAGGGCTGACAAGTCCACCACTGAACCATGTTCACTAAGGGCCTTATCGACAGTTTGTGAACATTTCCAGGGATGGTGACTCCACCACATCCCTGGGCAGCCTGTTCCAATGCCTGAGCACCCTCTCTGTAAAGAAATTCTTCCTAATATCCAATCTTGGCGCAGCTTGAGGCTACTACTTCTTGTCCTATCACTTGCTATTTGGGAAAAGAGACCATCCACCTCCCCTCTCCATCATCCTTTCAGGTTGTTGTAGAGGGCGACAAGGCTCCCCCTGAGCCTTCTGTTCTTCAGACTAAACAACACAAGTTCCCTCGGCCATTCCCCACAAGACTTGTGCTCCGAGTAAAAGTAAAGTAGCTGGGTAGAGGGTAAAGTTGCTGATACAGTGCTGTGTTTCGTATTTAGGATGAGAATAATCTTGGTACATACCAATGTTTAGTTGTTGCCAAGTAGTGTTTATGCTAAGTTAAAAACTTTCCAGCTTCTCATGCCCTACCAGTGAGAAGGTTGGAGCAACACAAGAAACTGGGAGGGGACATAGCCAGAACAGCTGACCAAAACTGTCCAAAGGGATATTCCATACCATAAAAAGTCATGCTCAGTATATAAAGCTGGGGGAGTTTGCTGGGGAGGGGCCAACTGTTGCTAATGGACGGGTGGGGAACCAGTCAGTGCTTGGTGAGCAATTTCATTATGCATCGCTTGCGGTTTTATTGCTGAGTTTTATTTCTGTTTTTGTTATCTGCCTTTTCATTACAATTATTATTGCTAATATTAGTATTACATTGTACTCGTGGTTCTTAAACTGTTCTTATCTCAACCCATGCATTTTACTTTCCTCTGACTCTCCTTCCCATCCCACCATGGTTGGGAGGAGTGAACAAGCAGCTGTGTGATGCTTTGTTGCCAGCTGGGGTTAAACCATGACAATTCTCTGAGTGGTTTTAATTGTCTTTGAGTTAGAAATGACCATGCAATAACAGTTTCTTTTCCTCTGCCTCCTCCCCCATCCTGAAATGCAGTTTTTGTCCAGTCACTTAGGCTTTAGTATTCAAGGGTGTTTGTTGGAGCAAATGTTGTGTGCTTGATATCCAGGCAGTGGGCACTGGTGGCAAGCTTTGGTATGGTTTCCGTGTTCCCCTTGGCCAGTAGAGCACTCTCTGTGGTCATGAGGTTAAAGTATCCTGAAGCTGAAATCTTTCTTTTAGGTCCACAGAGTGTTTTCAAAGGGAGTGGCATCTCAAGAAGGGACTATTCATCGAGGAGATCTTGTTCTGTCGATCAATGGCAAGTCTCTTGAGAACTCAGTCCATGGAGATGTCCTGAATACTCTTCATCAGGCAAGACTGTACAGATATGCTGTCATTGTCATCCAGAAGGAAAAAGACAAAGTAAACAATCCCTCCAGACTTGAGATATCAGCTACCGGCAGAAAATGTGTGGGGTCTGGAAAGGATGTTTCCATGGAAATGGGAACAGGTATGATCTTTGTCCAAGAACAGTTGGAAGGATTCCCTTGCAGAGCAGACTGAAGGGAAGAACGTCCATGTGTTTTAAATTAAAAGCATCTGTGCCTTGTGTGATTGAAGGGAGCAAATGAAATTACCTTTAAATTTTAGGCTCCAGAGTCTCTTTGGAGCCTAAATGCAATTTGGATTGTTTTTTTTAAATATCATAACTAGGGAGAAACTTAGAAGGGCATTTATGGCCTAATCCAATTTCTACTGAAGTTAGTGATTCCACATGGTATTCCAATCTGGGATAAACTCCTTTTAAGTAATAACACTAGTCAGTGCAAGAAAGCAAACAACCAAAAAAAAAAAAAGCCAAATGAAAACAAAACCAAAAAAACCAAAAATAAGCAAACAAAAAACCTCATCAACCTCAAGGAATATCTCAAACCCTGCAATTCGTTATACATAGAGACTAAACTTGCTCTTTGTAATAGCAGATTTCATACTGTTTCTACTAAAAACATAGAAAAAATTACTTGATATTACAGTAAGTGGAGCTAAACCCAATTGACGTCAGCCATCACATAGGAAACTAGGGATAGTGGAAATGTATCAGTGGAGTAGTAAATTCCTATTTGGGAATAAGACAGCATTTCAGTGTGAAGGCTGCACATGGGGTGTTACAAACAGATCTTTCAAATTGTTTGTAGAATTAAGACACAACTTAGTACCTGTATCCTTCAGTCATGCTCTGCTGCCGTGTCCCAAGGAGGGAGTGGGCACCGGCTACAGCTTATGCTGAGAGACTTGTTGATGTGGCTTCCCCTGCTTCCAAGGCAGTACTAGGCACTCAGCTCAGACCACCCCAAAACCAGGACACAGAGCTGCTCACCCATCCTTAACCCGTTGGACATAATCACTTCTATTTGTTTCTTTAGCAGTTTTTCTTTCACCACGTTTTATAATACACCTTTATAATACAGCTTAAAAGAAATACGAAGCAGTCTGTAAATTAATGAATCAGCCTTTCTGGAATTGCTCCCGTGGATATAAGATATGTAATTAATTCAGAATTACGTTATACCCGAAACTCCCTGCTTCTTCGCGTTGGCAGATACAGACTGTCTTCTGGAAGCAGGCACTAGGGGGCAACGTTATCACATAAACAACGTATTACCGGGTTATTAACAGCTTGTTTCCATCCTGTGAGACAAAGCACATCTTCAGATGTTTTAGATAGCATTTAAAGTTGTCTGAGATAATGGCAGCAGTAATTTGTGATAATGTAGACTGAATAATTTTTTGCATTCACACAGGGCAAAGAGGATCTTGTTTTCCAAAATCGTAGGTCTGTTTCCCCAAAAGCAAAATAATATTTTGTCAGCTACAGCAATATTGCATTCTAAAAGTATTTGCTGTGTAGGGATGCACCCTGCAAGTATTTGTGGTTATTTTCATAAATATGAGACCAGAAAAAATTCTTCACACTTGTGAGTGATTACAGATGTTTCTTAGACAGGATAGAACATGTTTGTTTAACATAATGTTTCATGTATTACTGTTACTTAAAAAGATGTGGTTCATTGAGTAAACACTGGGAACAAATTAAGGAAAAAGGAATGCTCTCCACTTACTGTTTTTGTAATTTTTTCAGTTACTTTGTTGATGTTTAGATTCTTTGCTAAATTTGCTAAGCTTTAATTTGGGGGGGAGGAGGAGGGAAGGGAAAGCTGTGGCAGGTTTTTGTTGACCACATGAAATTTAAATATCTCTGTGCGTAAATGCATTTTGTACTGTCTCCACTGCCGCAATAATACACATTCACTTCTGAGAAACTGGGTGGCAACATGTTCTAATTTGAATATGAACTGAACTCTGACTTGCTTTGTCACTGCAGCAAAACCAAACCCAACCAAACCCAACTTGCAATTTACTGTTAACTGCATAAAAATATGTTATGTGTATATTCTGTCACAGATCCAAACCTGGATATGAATGATGTCATCTGCGTTGAATTACTGAAAACCTCTGCTGGCTTGGGATTCAGTCTTGATGGTGGAAAGGCTTCCATTGCTGGAGATAGGCCCTTGCTAGTGAAAAGAATATTTAAAGGTACTACAAGCATGCAGTGAATATTATCCCAGTTTTCCTTTAGTGCATTGTACAGACATTTTAATTCTTGGGATCATTATTTTTCTTGAAACAGGAGTCATTTTTGTGGCCCTCGTTTCTTACCACTTACTAGCCAAAGTGGTCATTTAAAGAAATACTCCCAGGATTGCATCTGCTAGTAAATGTTTGTGGAGCAATCTGATTTACTGAATATAACATAGTTCCTTCCTGGGCTTGCCCAGCATTCTTGGACATTAAGTTACAGCAGTAATATCATATATAACAGTTTGCGAAGTTCATGTTATGCCCAGTTCTCTTTTCTAAGAAAACCACAGTGCAGATAATCAGTGTGGTTCTGAAGCACCATCCTGCATTTTACCCAATTATTATAATTTTTTTTCCTTTTTTTTTTTCCTTCTGTTGGATATTAGTGTTAGCTTTCACTAAGAATATGTGATGTTGTTATTCAGAAACTGCCACTCTTGGATGCTTTGTTTGTCAGTGGGTAAATAAACTTACATGAGCTGTGCATAAAAAGGAAACTGACTGATCCCAGAACTATGCCGTCATTTTAATATGTCTTAGTCTGTGATTCACTTCAGTGAAAAATACAGCACTTTCTAAAGGAAGCTGAAACTCTCAAAGAACCTGCAGGTGCACAGCATTTTTACAGGATTACTTTTCTGTGGTTTATTCTCTCATCAAGGAAGAGAAAAATCACACTGTTATTTTCTGAATTGCTCTGAATCATTTTCTGCCTCTGTGTTTGTTTTTTCCTCTTTAGAAAATGATTATAAGGGTAAAGGGCATGTTTAATTTTTGAGCTTATTAATTTATATCCTTAGGTACAGTCCTTTTCCCCTTCCTGTGATGGCTGGTGTTAGTTAAATTATCTTTATAGAAAACATACTTTCATCAGTAGTCAAGGATGTGCCCCTCTCTAGGACCTGTTTCTGTGTCTGGCGTGTTTGTCCTATGTTTGCTATTTCATTTGTTCATCACTGCTACCTGGGTTTTACAGTCTACTACATTATTTGCTTCTTAAGATTCCATTAGAGAAAAAACCTCCAAGCCATATACAGCCTCTGTGTTTGTTTAATCAACCACGTTTTCATACAACTACAGAGATAATGTACAGCATATTTCATGCACTCATGCTGCTTCCTTCAAAAACAGATGTTTTTCTGGGAACAACAATTTGTCTTGGTTAAAATAATGTTTTCTGTGAGGTTCAACATGGGATAGGTTGCTGGAGCTGAGCTGAGCATAAGTGATTTGTACTGAAATTGCCACTGTTGGGAAAAACGGTTTATTTGCTTTTCATCGCAGCGCAAAGAAAAATTTTTTGTGGGTTTACCTTTTTTTTTTTTTTTTTCTCTTTTTTTTTTTTTTTTTTTTTTTTGTGGTTTTTGGTTTTATTTTTGTTACTCTGACTTTTTTCCTCTTTTGCTCCTAGGTGGTGCTGCGGAGCAGTCTGGAAACATAGAAAGTGGAGATGAAATTCTTGCTGTTAGTGGAAAATCATTGCTTGGTCTCATGCATTACGATGCCTGGAACATTATTAAATCTGTGCCAGAGGGCCCTGTTCAGTTACTAATCAGAAAACACAGAACTTCCGTGTGATAGAATCACTACATCTGATCACACTTCCTAAGACAAAACATTTAAACCTGGCTAGAAGCTGTCTTTGTTTCTAAAGCCACACAGAAGTGTCTTAATGCTCTGCAGAGGGGTGCTAGGAGCCTTGGAGAACCACTGAGCAAGCATGTGATGAGCATCATAAAATCCCACCTAATTATCGAGGATGAAGGAAGCCAAATGTTAGAGACATTTTTGTATTATGTGGCAGTTTTAATGGAACTTCAAGACCTCTCCTGGGTTTAATTTAAAGTATTTTAATCACAATAAATAACACTGTGCCTGTCCCTGATATTTTAGTATCTGCAGAGTGCTGGGAGTATAACTTGTTGGTTGCCATCCTGTTGACAAGGATGAGTATTTAGCCTGTACTATATCACGTAGCTGTAATAAGACTTCAGGACACTTACCTAGGGGTTGGTCCTTTTTTTGTTGTAATAAGAGAATGTCTGGAACAATCTCACTTTATTCTTCTAAGTGCAGTTTTGCTAAAAATGCATGACAAAAGAGTATAATTTTGCACAACTTTTATGCCTAAAACATAAGCATTTTATTGCAAAGCTGAAAAATCCTTTTAAAACTGATCAACTAACTCAGCATCCACCACATCTGGATCTGCTCTTAGATGCAACTTGTATCTGAAAGCATTTGGAATTAAGGCAATAGAAATCTGTGAGCAAGAAAATCGTGTCCAAATGATAGGTGACTGTCCGCAATGGGATAGACTGAGTTGTTAGTTGTGATTAAAATGAGAGTGACAAAAATTGGGGCCTGAATTTTCAAATTTAGGCTTTTAATGTTAGGGACCTTTAAAATAGATATATTTTTAAAAGAGAGAGAATTTCAAGTGCAGAGCACTTGTACATCCCACAGACTTCAGCTACAGCGAAGTACGTCACAAAGACATGCTGCTTTTTTTTTGGCAGCAAGAGGTTTAAGGCTGCCTGACTTGAAAGACTTGGGCAGGAGAATGGCAGTCTAATAATGGGGGTTATAACAGATTAAATCTGAACTGGCTGTATTTGTGGCTTTTAGTCGCTCTTTTTTTGTTTTCTCCGGCCCAATACTTATTTTTGCTTGTGTGAAAACTGGGCAAGGGAGTTTGTGGACCATACAGGTGTGCCCACCTCTATCAGGAACAGGCTGATGCCTGAGGCTTCTGGGTGATGAAACTGAAAACTGTTTGAGTAGATGGGAGAAACCATGAGATTAGATACAGCAAAACTGAAAGGATTGGTGTGCTGTGGATGCTTACTTTGGGTTTTCTCACCTCTACTGGACAGCAGAGGTTATCAGTAGCAAGTCATGCTACTGTTACTTATAGTCTGCTGTGTTGGGAGGAGAGTGTATGGTGCCAGAGATTAGACTGTTATTTCTCTTCATACATCTGGGATAGCTAAACAACATAAAAGGGATGCAGGAGGAAATGGGCCAGTGTCCTTATCAGCTGGGAGCAAGTTGTTTGTTCCAGAGTACTCAGGTTGCTTGTCATGGTAGGCTGGAGACTGCCTGCAGCCAACATCCCAGCATAAATTGCTTTCAGCCTGAAACCAGTCCAAATCTGACATGCTGCCTACATTTATAGTAAGCCAAGACACTTTGTAGCTGTTACAAAAAGATCTGGGCTTGTTGTTTGGCCCTACCCCAAGACCCTACTGCAGTTCAGTTTATTTACATTCATTCCACAGTGAGTACTTGGAGCATTTGCTCCCAGGTTACTGGAGCTCTCACTTCGGTTCATTTCTGTGACGCTCCCGTTAGTCTGCAACTCATGATGTGCAGAGGAAAATTCAGTTCTGTGAGGCAACTAGATGAGCAAAAAAGCTGTGCAGTGTTTGCCTAAAAATGAGCAGATTAAATTATTTTTCAGTGACATATTAGCATGCAAATCCAGGAAGAGATACAGCTTTTGGTTACAGGAAAGGGAATACTGTACGCAGTAGTACTGCTTTGCCTGCAGGATCTCTGTTGAAACTAATTCAGGTTAAGTGCTGTGAAATGACTCTGGAGTTGGGTCCCCTGTGACCCCAAAGCTCAGACACTCTGTCAGGACTGGTCCTTGCCTCTGGTCGCCTTTGTGGTGGGTGAAGCTTCAGGAGGATGCAGCACTTGGGGTCAGAGGATCACACTGAGGTTGCAGGCCTGCTCTGGGATAAAAAAGGTTACCCCTGCGTATTTGCTGGAAACAGGGAGAAGACATTTGGCAATGACAATTAAATGGTGAGGCCTTGTTCAGGAGTGACCAAAATCTGACTGTAATAGCGTGTATAATAGATACATAAAATGCATGTGGAATTTAATGCAGCGTAGTGAGTACATACCTGTATACGTATAATACGTACAAGTGCAGTACTGACTTTTTGCTACTTTAATGTGGTAAATCACAATCGTGTTTTAGGAAGTTTTTTTGGTTTTTTTTTTTCAGTCCACAGTTTAAAATATTGGAGGTTCCAACACAGGGAGGTGTATGTCTCCCTCACTCATAAACTGGTGTAGCTCAAACGTAAAGTCTTCATTTTGTAAATTAAGCTCAATTTGAGGTGTCCTAAGATGATACATGGTGAGTATTTTCAGACGCTTATTTGCAGGTACTGTTCATTGTGAGTGATTTAGAAGGCTTTCATTTTTCAGTAATCAAGTACTGTTCAGTATTTTATTTTACATGCACGTAGATATGTGTTGGCTGAGTAACAGCAAGGAAAAGCGGGGATTTTTTTGTGTGTGATTCGGTAGTGGCTATAATTTAAAAGATAGGTTTAATATTTTAAGTCAGATAGTTACTATGGGGTAGAATGATACACTACTAACATTAGAGCAAGAAAAAGAATAGTATTTAACCCTGTTTCTGTTCCTGAAAATACTTTGTGTGTGTGTGTGTGAAAGAACCAAAAACATCTTTACAGATGCTAGCAGTGTTGATACAATTACAGTAGCATTTCCTGATGTCTTTGTGGGGGGGACCTTCCCCATAAGGCTCCAGGAATTGTGCAATATGGGTGTCTGGTTAGACCAAACAGATGTAGTGAACCTCCAGTTACGCACCTGGCAAAGTCAATGTTATTTTTCCGAGAGCCTGGTTGCACTAAGATGACAGAGGGCGTTGCATTAGTTCATCAGTATTCAGTAGGTTCATGAGCATTTTTGGCCCTGGTGTTTGTATATCAGTCCCCACAATGATGCTTTTCCGTGGCAGAGGGTTGGCCAAGCTCTAGGAGAGTGGTGACTCTACAGAGATTGCAGCTGCATCTTGGAAGACCAAAAAAATCAGGATGAAGTTATGCACTTGGTTCACAACTCTACCAGGGGCCTGAAGGCATTCCAGATAAGGTGAATTTGCTCCTAGATGGAAGAGGTCTGGTGGATGGCTTTGCTGTTTCCAGGCCTGGGGCAGCTCAGAGTGCACATCTGGATATGAGAGGGGGCTCCAGTGTGATACTGCCGTTGCATATTCTGCAGCCTTTCGTACCTGGAAGTTCTTTCTGGGTTCTGTGGGGACCGCATCTGAATTAAAAACTGTGAGATTAGGCCTGAATGAGGGAGAGAACAACATCTTAGTATTTTCTTGCTAAAAAAATAATAAGAGTTCAGATAAGTATTAAGAAACCTGTTGAGTGATTCGTACTTTCTAATGACCTTCGCTTAAAATTAACTGTAGTTAATTTTGATAGTTCTGCAGTGGTTCTTGTCAAAATCCGAATGAACTGCGTGCAGATGGGGATATTTACCTGCTTCCGTGTTTAGGGTATGTAAATGTACAAGTGGAAATATTGATGAGCAGTAGACTAGATCATGTGAGAAATGGGGATCCCACTGTACTTGGTTTTTGTGTGTTAGGCTGATACACTTATTGTATGATACTGTATATTTACACTTTTATTTATATAAATAAAACTTCTTAATGAAAACTTTAATATGCCTTGTATATTATAAAAAAGTGAGTGCAATAACATGAAATAGATTGTACATTTTTCAATTTGCTGTCTCTGTTATGTAAATCTGTATCTCCATAAACTGTTTTGTTTGGGTTTTTTAGTGATTTTGAAAATAAATGGTATCCTTAGTACTCTTCTAGATATTTATTTCTCTGATGCCAAAGTCTGTCTGCTCCACAGCTGGAACTAGCATGGCCGGGACAAGGTTGTCGGGGAGAGCGCAGTGAAAGGCTAAGTGTTAATGCTGTCCAGATGTGCATCTAAGCTAGAAGTAAAAAAAAACCACCCTCTAAGAACTGTCATTTAGTGTTAAGAGGATTAAAGCATTTAAGAAGTGTTAGAGTATGTGTATAACACCCGCTTTGCTGTCTTGGAAGCTGTGCTTTGTTTTTTCTTGCCCCTGTGCTAGGAAAATGCAGAGGGCAAAGGTGAAATGCGGAATTTTCATCAAGAGCAGCAGTCTCTGGAGCACACTGTATGTCAGTCTATGAACTATACCTCCTGCCCAGCCCTTGGGCTATAAGGTATCTGGTTGTGTGTGTAGGGAATAAGTACATACAGCTAGTCCTAGCCTGGTATTTGTTCTTGCCTTCCACCTGCCCATTGGTAACACCAAGCCGATGGAATGGGCTGGGCTGGAGGCAGCCCCTCTGAATGGTTGGAGCTGCAGAGGAGCTCGTAGTGGGGGGTGGATGCTATCATCTCCCTAATGGGAAAGTTTGCATCGAGTGGTGCACCTTTCTGCAGACACACTGGCTTCACTGTCACTGCACAGCATGTTGATGCAAGGCTGTCTCTCAGAACGATGAGGCAGCCCAGAAAGCCCTCCTCACACTGCTCTGACACACGGAATGCCAGAGGCGCTCAAAATGCCATGCTGCCTCGCACTGCACGGACGCGTCAGCTACTCAATGTGGGGTGAGCTGAGCTGGAGGAAGGAGCTTGTGAGCTCAGTGTTTACGTCCATGTTGCAAGCCCATGTGCTGGGTTGCATGCTCACGGCTGAAAACTCCCACCGAGCTCATAGCACAGCGCAGTCCTGTCCCCTCACGGTGCACTCGTGGCGTTTGCCTGCATCTCTCCTGCCATGCCTTGCAAACCTCACCATTTCCTGTGGTGTGCATCCTGCCACCTGAAAAGGATGGATGGGTTTTTCTCAGTGGGGAAAGGAGTTTGCTTTCCTGTGCTGGTAGCGTGGAGGGTATTTCCCTCATCTCCGGGCTTGTGCCACAAAAGCTGCGGTGTTTGCTTTCGGTTTCCTTCTCCAGGCACCACAATTCAAAGGTGCAAGTGAACAAGAAGTCACATGAGGAGGTGCAAGCTCCAGTGGTCCTGCTGACTCACCCTACCGGAAAGGCTGCCATGTCAGGCTCCCAGCCTGCCTCATGGGCACCTATCCTGAACTGAAGGGGAAAAGCTTTGTATTTTCCTGTCTTACATCTGCATTGGGGCTCTTTTCCACACATCCTTCTCCCTTGCAAACAGCCATGATAAGGAATGCTATGGATCTTACGTTGTTGCACAGATGAGATTGTGCAATGTGTAAAACCAATAGCATAAGGAAGGCAATGGGTGGGAGGTGTGGGTCGGTGCATGCATACCCTTTGAGCTCTCTCTGGTGCATCTGTCCCTGTCTGGAGCCTGGCTTCCCCTCAGAGGCTGTATGGGGAAAAGAAAAAGGACATTTTTAGTCATGAAGATCTGTGTTTTCCCATCTGCCCTACTGTCCTCAGTGCTGGGCCAGCCCAGCCCCTGCCCCCTCTTCTAATGACTCCCCTGTACCCATCCTCCTCTCTGCCCTTCTTTTCCATTCTCCTAGTGCATGTCTCAAGCTTCAGAGCAGCCTGGCTCTTGTAAGATCAGTCTTGAGCATCTTAATTAAAATTTTAATTGCTACAGACAGTGGCTAAGTGAAGAGGAATACAAAAGCGAGAAGACACAGTGGACTTAATCCATAAGTGGATTAATACATGAGTTCATTTATCCATTAAGACACATGAAATAGTAAAAGAATTATATTTCAGTTTTACCTAACTCAGTTGTGTTTTGGGTATTAAGCTTTTTAGGAAGGTCTTGGGGCATAGGCAAACGGAGAACTTGGAACAAAGGCAAGAACAGTTTGCAGTTTGGGACACAGCTGGTTTTTATTCCTGTTTTGCTAACATACAGAGCCCTAAATGAGGTAAGTACAGGCACCTACTTAGTTGTTTGCAATCAGGTTTATCATTCTACCTGCAAAGGTCTGGTTTATTTATTTTACATCTTTGCCACTCTCCTGTTCCCTGTTGGCATCCCGTGTGTCTCTGATGTGGCTATTCATGATTCGTGTGCTGGTTTGGGCAGGGTATTTGCCTTCCCAATTTACCATTATGTGTGATAAAGCCCTGCTCTCCTGAAGATGTCTGATCACCTGCCTGCTGATGGGAAGTGGTGAATGAATTCCTTGTTTTGCTTTGTGAGCACAGCTTTTCCTTTATCTATGAAACTGTCTTTGTCTCAACCAATGAGTTTTCCCACTTTTACCCTTATAATTCTCTCCCCCATCCCACTAGGGGAGAGTGAACAACTGGATGAGGGGTGCTTAGTTGCTCACTGGTGTTACACCGTGACAGCTCCAAAATCTCATCTATTTCCAGGAATGTGTCAAAACTGCCACTTTATCACCTTTGACCAAAGCTCATGGTCTCTGCCTCTGTTCCCATGCAAGGGTGGTGTGAAGAAGAGCCCCCTAAGGGGAAGTTCCCTATGGCCCTTCACAGAGCCGGTGGCTGGGCAGGAGCAGGGCACATGGTGGCTGGGCAGGACGCCCATGTATACAGGAAAGTGATGCTGCAAGGCAGCATGTGCCTGTGATGACAAGGGGAAGCAAAACCCCCTCAGGCCTCAGCCCTAGGCCTCACTTCCTAGTGCCCAAAGCCACACTGGCTCAGCCCCAGAGCCAGCTATAGGGCATGCTCACCCTACTGCCTCCATGCTCCCAGCCCTTTGCCTTCACCTTGCCCTTGTCTTCAAAGCTTTGGTCTAGCAGTTTAGTGCCTTTTTTTTTCCCCTTCCCATACAATATTGGATTGTATAAATGCTCTTGCAGCACCTCCATCCTGTGTCCAGCAGCTCTGTATCAATAGATGCCTGAGGAGCTACATTATCTAGGGCAGATCTCCACTGCTTCTGGTAGAGGGTCATTTCTTCTTGTCAAAGTATACAGCTGAAAACAGACTGTCATCACCAGTCCGTAGGAAGAGCTCATTTGGGATTATGCGTCTATAAGAAAAGCCAGCCATGACTTGCTCTTTCCATGCAGTCATGTTTCTCAAAGCGCTTAACTCAGCTAAAAGACTTGGCAAGTTAATGGTGATTGATAAAATTTACTAAACATTGTCCTTTTAAAAAAATAAAAAATCCCTCTCATCATAAAAAAGAACAAGATGCAAAAAAACCATCCTTCCCCAAAATAAGGAGTTGCCCTTCCATTCCCTTCCACAGTTGTAAAGCTTTGACTAGAGGGATGTTCAGAGCAGCCCTGCTGAGAAGGACTTGAGGGTGTTGATTGATGAGAAAATGAACATGAGCCGGCTTCAGTGTGCGCTTGAGCCCAGAAACCAACCATATCCTGGGCTGCATCAAAAGGAGCGTGACCAGCAGGTCAAAGGAGGTGATCCTCCCCCTCTATTCAAGTGCTCTTGTGACACCTCACTTGGAGTATTGTGTGCAGTTCTGGTGTCCTCAACATAAAAAGGACATGGAACTGTTGG
>WYDI02032530.1:0-51563 GCA_009867235.2 Psittacus erithacus | reverse complement strand
TTGGATATAAGGAAGAAGTTCTTTACTGTGAGGGTGGTGAGGCACTGGAATGGGTTGTCCAGGGAAGCTGTGAATGCCTCATCCCTGGTGGTGTTCAAAGCCAGGTTGGACAGAGCCTTGGGTGACGTGGTTTAGTGTGAGGTGCCCCTGCCCATGGCAGGGGGCTGAAACTGGATGATCTTAAGGTCCTTTCCAACCCTAACTATTCTATGATTCTATGATTAGGGAATGAAACATGCATCACTATATCTGCACATCAAAGACCTCGCAGCCACAGCATCTGCAGGGCTCCCAAATGGAAGACAGAGAACAGAGGTGAAAGTAGGGACTGACTGTGCGTAGGGGAAGCTCCCCATTGAGACTTTGTCAGAGTGTATTTAAAGATCCAGGAGGCTGCAGCTCCCCTGTGCTTCCATAATCCCTGCTGAGCACAAACCCGGCTGCATCAGCCTCCTCCCTCCCCTTGCAATCCTTTTAGTGCCCAAACAAAGTGTTAGCCAGAGACAAAGGGAGACTGAAATCCACTGCCGGAGAATTGTTGGGTTTGCATTTTTGTTTTCCACTTTAGTCTGCATTATCCACAGGAACTTGAATATTCAGATAATTCAGATAACAGAAACCAAAGCCTGCAGTATGTGCTAAAGGCCAGAAAAGAGAAGCCAGTCTCTTTCCAATACCCCAAGAGATGCTCAAACCATTTTTGTTTCTCATGATCTGCTAAGTCCCCCCCACAGCCCCCTCCCTCATCCCCCTGAAACACTGTGTTCAGGCACAATGTTTCTAAAAACATTTTAGACATATATTTGACCACCAGACACACTCAGCCTGAACACATCCTCACAGTCACTTGAGCACTTGATGCACCACCCCCAGAAAAGGTGCTGGAGATGTCTCCTTCCTGGTCCTGGTGAACATTCCCCCCAAAGCTCAGCACTACCAGTGGATGCAGCACTATCTTATCTGGAAATTTACAGCTGATGGACTGCTCCATAATGGCCATGCCTGAGCAGGCAGCTAGGCAGCTCAGCGAGAGGTGCCTCACTCCTGGTATCCAGCCAAATTGGCTTGTACAGCTCTAACAAATTTCCAGGGAGAGAAGCACAGGGCAATAGATCACTCAAAGATGAATATAAGCTGCCTGCTATTTCTTGGTTATTGATCAGAGATCTCTTCAAAGCAGCACACGGAGCACAGCTCAGAAGCCACTGCTCTAACTACCACACTTGAGACACCAGTTGCTGGAGCTCAGCAAGTTTCCATAGCTTGAGGGCTGCTCACAATCCTCAAATTCACCAGAGAGAGGAATGCCTGGATGATAGAGAAGGATACAGTTTTATGCTCTGACCTCTCTTTGAGATGATAGTCTATTCTCAAACCAGTTATCTAGTGGTGCTCTGAACATGTCAGTGATGAACCCACTTGCTCTAGATATAAGTAAAGAATTTCATCTTCCTTCTGTGCAAACCATCACAGAGTTCAAAACACAGATGCTGCAACTCCACGATGAACAAACAACCCTACTTCTTTGTACTCAACACTCCTGTTAACCACTCACCTCTGTGGACTTGGCAGCACAAGGATTCCTGCAGCAGCAGCTTTGAAGAGTGCAAGGAGGTGACGACACCACCTCTGCCCCGGCCAAGCAGCACATCTCCAGTCTCCTAATTCCATGCCAAAGCCTTCAGCCTATGCCACAGAGCGTGCTAATGAGATGACTTACATGACTAACCAGCACAGTGCGAGTTGTACATGTCAGCCAGTGCCGGCTGAACCACGGCGCACAATTCCCTCTGGGAGAATCCGTCTGCTTTAGAGAATGATATTTATTTTTTAATGAACACAAGACTATGAGTATTCATGAGGTTACAGGAACAGAGCAGAGCAGCAGTGTGCACACACCTTAATCATCACTTCAATCTGGTTTATAGAATTCGCAGGTTTCTTCTATCCTTTTCACAGCTCCAACAAAGAATAACCCATTAGCTGAACTCAGAAATAAACCCCAACAGCTTCAAGTTTTAAATAACCACGAATAAACTCTTATTTTCACCATGCAAGGGCAAGCAAACAGGAAAGGGAAGGAGAAAGGGTGGAGTTAGAGCCATTACATCTTTCTTAACAGCACAGCTGTGCAGATTGTCAGAGCTAAAGACACACGTGTGAGCTGCAGAATCACAAACCAGCACCCTGGCTAGGTCTGTAAACAGGTCTCTGACCATCAGCTGGGTGGTCCCCTCACAGGAAAACATCTCCACAGCCAGTCTGGGTGGAATCTGGTCAACCCTAATACCACTGAGGCACCCAGACAAAGCACACTGCTTGATGCTGAGGATGCTCCAGCACTTCTCTTCAGCTAAAAGGGCTACAGGGTTTCCCTTCTGGCATCTTATAGCAGTGGTTCTCCATGCTCAAAAACCCTGTAGGAGACCTTAAATAACTCAATACCTTTCTCCCAGTTCACTCTTATCCCTGCTGCTTAATAAGAGCTTGCAAATCTCATTTTTAAATAATGGTCCACATCATATTCAGGCATAACTATTTTTGTTTAGGAATGGAGCAAAGAAATGGTATAAATTATGCTTAAGAAAACCCTTTGGCATTTTAACAGCACTGAAAAGAACCCATCTCAGAACAGTGCCTTATAATGGATGTCTCCATGGATACCTCTTTGTCAGCACCTCATTAGATAAGAGCTGAGACATGTAAGAGTATCTTCTCCTGCATTTCAGAGGCACCTCAAAAACACTAATTATGCAAATCTCCATCCTCTAACTGATGGATACTTGTAAGTTCAGGTGAGAAAATGCATCAGCTGAGCCCTGCTAGGAAAGGAGGGCATTAGGCTCTTTTATGATTGCTGACACTTAGACAATTACCAGAGACTGGGGCCACAAAACTGCTTTCCCCTCACCCCACTTTTCCTTTTAACATCAAGAAAGAAAGACAGAAAGGAAAAGACAACTGGAGGGGCTGAATTCAGGGAGCAGCACCTGGGAAACCTGTGATGTTTGAAAGAAAGCTGAGTCTGGGTGGCAGAACCACCACCAGGACCAGCCCCGTGCACCTCAGACAAGCACTTTTGCTGGATACTCCCCAGAGCAGTGACTGATTAGTCTCCACAGGGACAAATACTTCCATTAAAATAAAAATCCAACTTGGGTAGAGAGGAACCACAAAGCAGCCTGACTTCCAGAACAGTATCAATGGCACTAGAAAGACAAAGACATCATTGAGATGATGTCATCATGATGTCAAAGACATCATGTTACCTGTAAGCTAGACACAGTTAACAAAAATCCCAGAAACAAGGTGAATGTGGGAGATGGGTCCCACTGGGACCTCCAATTTGTTCTTCCACTGCTGTGCACAGCACAGGTTATAAATGCTGCAATCTCCTGCTCCTGAAACAGCTGGGAGCCCACTGAGATCCGAGTATGGCTCAGCACTGCCGCAGGGTTTCTCTATTGCTGAGCAGTCACTGTCAGTCTAACTCACAGGAGAAATACTTTGGACTGCTCTGTTATGCAGCAGCCCCATGGGACTATCCACCTGCTGGGAATGCTGGTGTGCTGCTTCTTGGCACTGCCTTCTCTGCTTCCCAGGTGATTGCAGAGAAACAAGGAGCTCCCGAACAGGAAGAATCTTCCAGCACCAGCCAGTGACATGCTTGAGCCTCTTCCCATGGCAAGGCTCAGAAATGAACCAACAGGGATAACCTCCAACAATCCTACTGAATCCTTAGGGGGATAATCCAAGACATGAGTTACCTGTTGGAAGTAGCTTTTACTGGAAACCTTCCTGTACAGTGCTTCCATTTCAGGCATGCTGCTTTGGAAGCTCTGAACAAAGTGAAGCCCTGAAGGTTTCTCACATACGGAACAAAGTTGGGTCACCTGAGAAGCTGCACTGCAATGCTTTGAACAGAAATTGGGGTTCAGCTGCACAGTTATGACTGGCACCAGCTCAGACCCAGCTTAAAACTGAGTTCAGACTAAGAGAAGTGGATAGGAACACTGAGAACTGTCCAAGAAGTTCCTGGGAAGGATTCAGAGTTAGAGTTCCCCTCCCAGCATGATCTTGCTGGCAACTCACACTCAGACAAATGAATTGCTCACACCCCTCTCCAAAGTCCATACAACATCCAGCTTACGTGTCTCATTAAAGGTCAATTCTAAGTGTCCCCACTATCCACGTCTACAATGAGGACACCAGCACTTCACCGTTCCCAGACGGAAGGTGTATCAGGACGACACACCCCCAGGAGATGCTGCATACACGTTACATCACCAACCTATTATGCTTTTGAAGGCTGTTTAACGAAAATTCCTCTGCTGCTCCTTTGCAAAAAGCCTCTTCAATCTCTGGGAAATGCAGTGTTGGTGGGAGACGCCCCCAAGCAGGTCAGTCTCCCTGTCTTTGCTATCAGCCAACACCAGAGCTCTCCACCAGTGATCCCTGTGGCTGCTTCAGCTCTCCTGCCTTCCACACTAGGCAGAAGCCATCCCTGGCTCCTGCTGCACCATTCTTGCACCCCAAGGCACACCAACACCTGGCACAGTAATTGCAAACTCTGCTTTCTCTTCCTGCCACCTGATTTTTGACTGAGCAGTGACTGTACCTCTCTGAGCAGACCAGGTATTTGTGTTTCATTGGTCACACAAACCCCTGAATTTAATTACACAAGAATTGACTCCCTTGTGGCCCATCTTCATTATTAGTCCTTTATCAAAGGCTGTGAGGTTTTTCTAATGACAATTACTTGTATTTATAGTGCCTGTCATCCCAAAGAACACCTGGGCACTCTACAAGCAGGGAAGCACTTCACTTCTCCTTCAACTGTAAGAACCTCAGCAGAGCAACGAGGTAGCTTTTGAATACAGTGCTGTGAGCTTGAAAGGAAGAAAGTTTCCCCAATTTGGGACAAGGAAGCAGAAGAAACAGCTTTACACAGGGTGTTTCTTAACACTGAGACTTAGCACAGTCCTACCAAATCAGTCAGTCCCATTGGGACACTGCCATGCAGACATAGGTGGCTCTTCAGACACAGACTACAAGAGCTCTTGTGCTCTGGTTGTGCTGAAAAGAGGTGTTTTGGGTTAGCCCTTCAGGCTGATGACAGAGCTGTGACACAGATAATGCCACTGAGTTAGGCACCCTGAAGTAAACATCAACATCCTGCAGCTTGTGAAGAGCTCAGAGGAGGTTCAGGCACTTCTCAAACACAGGAAGGAAGCGGTGTGGTTTGCAGAGCACAACAGCACTTCTGAGCCTCAAATGCCACTCATTTTTTAAAGGGCAGACTTCTGCAAACCTCACTTATTAGCATTTTTTCCTCCGAACTGTTTTCTCTAGGAATCCCTGTCACAGAACAAAGCCTTGTTGTGCATAAAAAAAGATACATCCATTCCTGCCAAAAGCCTTCCTTACATAAGCAGAATTCACTGAAAGACTCCTGGCTCCCAGCTCTGCTCCACTCTCCCAGGAGTGGCAAACCAGGGCTTCCAGCTACCAACCAAGAACCATTCTACTGTGATTTCCCAAAGACTGGATCAGAACAATCATTATGCTCATGGTAAGTGTGGCAGCAGTTTTCATTTAACGTTTCCTTCAGAGCAGATGTGAAGGAAGGGGATGGCTGAGGTTAACCAAAGCAATACTGACTACAACATTAGACAGTTCAATAGCTCAGTAGAAAGGATCATAACCTGTACAGAGGTCAGGGAGTCAAGAGCAGTTCATTCATTTCTACCACAACCATCCTCCACAACCCTGAGGAAATCACATGGCTTTTTGGAGTTTCATTTGCCTATTCAGCCTCACACAAACCACAGCTCACATTGGGGTGACTGGAAGAAAGCATTCTGACAGCAGACTTACGCTCCACGTGCACTTCTGTGATACAACACTTTTTGTCAGAGGCCTTCTTTTTATTCTTCATTAATTTCCTCAATAACTACAGCTTTCAGAATATGTTTTAAGACAAAGACATACTTGAATATTAATGTTATCGAAAAATAATGGGAGCTGAAAGTATGTCCTTGATCATGTCTAGATAGAACCAGATATAATGGATTTCTAGTATCTAGGTAGTAGATATAAATATTACTCAAACCTGGAACATGTCTATTCAGTATCCAGAGGAGTGATCAGATAGCACAAGCTCTTACCAGATATCTGTTGTCTACTGTCCAGTGCATCATTCAGCTCCTGGATTGTTACCTGCATAGTACTTGGAGGAAAATGGTCCAGGGGTGCTGGGGAGCTGCTCAGAGCCCAACTGCCAACCTCTTCTCTTCTGGTAAAGGGATTGACAAGCACCATCAAAACTGACCACAAAACTGAAGCTCAGGAAACTCTGAAGATCAGGAAACTGCATCCAAAGACTGCAGGCAAAGGAGCCTACCAATCTCTGAGTTCAGAATGTCAGTGTTCAAGTCAAACAACTGGCCAAGAAACATGTGAGGTCAAACCCAGGTCTGAACTCCATCATTGTGCTTCAGAGCCCTCAAAGGGAGCAGATCAGTTCCCAATTCTGAGCTCCTAAGAAACTCCTGCTCTCACCCTGTTACAGCCAGCAGCCCAGAAAAGGCAGGAACTGAATTCTTCCAGCACCTTACAGAGCTCCCCACCAAGGCTTGAGTCTTGATACTGTGGAGTACCCCAAATGTTAACATCTGCAAACAGGGAATCTCCCACAGAGCTAGTTGTTGAAGAGAAACAGCATACAGGATACCAGAAGCCCTCCTGTGTTCCAGACAAACCCTATTCCCATTGCTTATGCCCACAGATTTGTTTCCCCAAGGGCAACACAGAAATGCTCATTTGGCCTCAGAGCTGGTTTGGTAAAAGCAGCAGAGTGTTGGCATGAGAAGCATTCACACCAACCAGACACTCAGCAGCAAGGAGACCTTTGTCATGACAGGGGGAAAATGAGAAAGAAAGGAAAAACACAGCGAGCAGGAGGGAGTTCATCTCTGAGTTAAGGCTGTTTTAGGTATAAGCCTGGGGGAATTCACTTTAACACTCCATTTCAGCTTCTTTTTCCCTTTCTCTTTCGCACAAACTTGCATCTCTCTCTTGTCAGACTTTGATGGCTTTATGTAACTGTTTAAAAATTGAATAAGCTTCTTAACTTAGGTTTAGCAGAACACACTTTTTTTTTGCCTCTTGGTCTCAAATGCACATTAAGAATAAAGATTTCCGGAGAAAACAAGACCTTTTCCATCCTCTGACATCAGCCACTGGAGTACACAAAGCCACGGCCTTGAGGACTGGAGTTTTTTGTACATTCTGTTCCAGAACAAGCCACCACATCCGCAGCCCCAGTGGGCTTTACAACTGGGAGCTAGGAAGAAAGCCTCATCCCAAAGAAAACACAGGTTTACCACCACAGCAGCACACACAACACTCCAATGGGGGGGGAATCCTGAAAAGTGGTACTGAGGGAAGAAACCCAACCCCCTTGGCACAAAGGTATGTCAGCGAGAGCCCCTGGAGGCAGGCAGGGGTCTGCCGCACATTATGGCCTGAGAAACGCCCTGTGACCTCCTGCCATCATGAGAATCACTTCTCTGTCTTTCTGAAGAAGTCTCTGCTCTGTGTGATTAAGATGAAAAAGCTGAGAAGAGATTTCCTCAAGGCTCAGAAAACAGAGGCAAATAACCCCAACGTTTTCTGTGTTAGGATTCCCTAAGTACACCCACCAGTTTCTAAGCCGGAACCATGTTTGTTGATGCTCAAGGTTGGCAATGCTGGTGGAAAAGGCTTTGGGGAAACCCAGTAAAAACATTCAACAAGAAGATTTGTAATTAAAGCCCCTCACTTCCTTTGCTTTGTCTATTAGAAAGCGTCTGTCTGTGTTTGCATTGTGTGCTCTTTAGGGCAAACACTGCTTCTTGCTGTTTGCACAAGCTCAGAACAACAGTCTCGGTCCCATCCATGGCCAGGAGCTACATTCAACAACAAACATGCAGCATAGGCATCTCTCACCCAAGTTGGTTTGTTGGAGCTAAACCACAGGGCTTGTGGCACGGCATGAGGACTACAAAAGGCCCCACCACAGGCTATGTTCTGCTCCAGCTTTGGGAAACAGTAAGCAAAGAGCACCCAGTTCTGGGTGACAACCCTGAGCATCCCTGGACATGGTGATCCCAGCTAGCAAATCCAGTGTTCACACTGCACACCAACACTACTGGCCTCCCTCAACGCAACAGTGCTGTGATTCCCCCAAATCCAAAGAGACACAACTGCATGGAGCATTGCAATCCCAGCAGCATGAACCCAAACTGAACATTTCAATACCCAACATCTCTGGCATTCAAACAACCGGGACATGATGTTTCACAACACTGCTGCATGGAGACCAGCATTGCCCCTGCTAAGGATGGAAATCATGGAATTAATCCCATACTGGTTTAGGTCAGAAGGGACCTTAAAGCTCATCCAGTTCCAACCCCCTGCCACAGGCAGGGACACCTTCCACTAGAGCAGGTTGCTGCAAGCCCCATCCAACGTGGCCTAAATGCCCAAGCACAGCAACACCCAAGTTTTCCAGTATCACACAGTGAGTCAGGAAGATGACATTAAAGACTATGACAATTCACCATGATTATCTGCTGTTTGTCTCTAAAAAAATTCCTGCCCACAGCCCAGACACAAATGATCTACTAAAACAACTGCCAAGTCATGAGCGCTGTGGTTTTTTCCCTCTGTTGCTTTTGCCTGCCACATTCCCATGCAAAATGTCCCATGTCCCCAGCTCAATGCTGTCGCTGGAGGAGATACCCTTGACACACACCTAACCCCATGGTGTCATATCTGTGCATCCCAAGTCATGTGCATGTGGACAGTCATGCCACTGTGTCAGCATCCCACAGTGGGTAGGAACCAGCTTTGGGGGTGCAGCCCAGCCCATGGGCTATACACGGGGCAGGTTTGAGTTAGGGACTCTCCAAGCACAGAACAGAAAGAAAATCCAAAGTACAGAGCCAAAGTTTACACTGCAAATGGGACCTTAGAGTCTAAAGGCTGGATGGAGCAACCACTAGACCACAGGTACATAAAAAGAGCAGTGTCTTGAGGAAAATAAACACATTTTTAGAGCTCTGATCAAAAGATTTTAGTTTCATGAGGTTTCTGAACATGGCCTGCTTAGGTATCTGCAACCAGAGGTTAGCATGTGGATCTAAGCAGACAGCAGAAGCATTATCAGCAAAAGGAATGCCTAATGCAGACTTGCAGAACAAAAAGCAAATAATAATATAACAATGGGAAGAATGTCCCAGCCCTGCCTCAGAGGCTGCAGAGGTGCTGCTGCCAGCAAGAGAGCTGGGGCTCTACAGCAGCACTGGGGCTGACATGGTGCAGAGCAAGAACATCAGGCTCATCCTGGCAAGGACGCTGCTCTGCAGCACATCACAGAGCACAACGTCTGCCTTCATCACTAGAGAGCTTCAACCTGCATTAACCTGCCCCCAGACCAGGCCGAGCTGCTCACAGCCACCTCTGTTTCCTTCCCCATTCCATACAAAGTCCCCAGGGATCACCACCTGCCCTTGGGACTCCCACAGAGGCGGCTGCACCACGCTCTGCAGCACAGGACCAGACCTGCGCTGGCCTATATGCAGCACGTTTATATAAGCAATATAGAGGCAAGTCCTTTCTCACCATCACTACATACCAGTTAACCCCAAAATCACAGCAGCACCACTCAGCTCAGCTCCTCTGTGTCAAGCAAGAGTTACCCACCGCCAAACTTCTGACCTACTTCTGCCTCGTGTTTCCCCCTCCCTGCTCCTGCCCTCAGTCCCCAATTAAATCTGTGTGAGATTTCCTCAATTATCCTCTTCCTGCTAATAGATGTGGAAAGAGGATGCCATAACAATGTATTCCCCTGGCAATGGTTCAAAATAAATCTCAGAATTAATGTTGAAGAGTGCAGGATGTAGAAGTGTTTTAATTAAACAGAAATGTATAGGAATAAGCAGATACATTTAAGAAAGCTGATTTTTGGCTGCCACCAAAATACTCAACCTCTCAGCCATGCAGGGAGAATCCTAGTACTCTCTTTCAATAGGCCAATAAATCAGCACTGATCTCCCCTTTCTATGTAGCTGTGCATGCTGAGGTTCAGCTGTTTCAGAACACAGCAATACTAAACTGGCACAACCTAAACAGCAACACAGATGGGGTTCCTGTTTGGGAAACACTCAAGTTTGGAAGAGGCAAAGCATCCTAATACTTGAAACAGCCGCATACCTATGGCAAAGCTTGGAAGGGGCACATAAAAAATAGCAACCTGCGTTTGGAGATTTTTACAGGATAATGTTTCTGTATGGAAAGAGGAGGAGCAGGGATACAGAACTCCTGTTTGAAGACATAAAGTTAGATATCCCAATACAGATACAGAGATATTCTGTATGGATATAGAGATAATGTGAACACAATTCCTAATTAAGACAAAACACATCTGTGAGGAACAGGTAATGAACAGAGCCTGGGAATCACTCTGCCCATTATAGAAGACACTAAGCCTTTGCTCAATTTCATAGGCCCCTTTTGACTCACCCCAGAGAAGTATTGTGAGATAAGAAACTGCAAGTCTTCATAAAAAGGAGGCTTTAATCCAATGGAAACCACATCTGCACACCTAAAAGCTGCATTTCCATACCGGAGCTCCTACTTTATCTCCTCTAGAAACAGAGGCAGAAACACTCCATGATCTCTTAACAGCTAAATAACAAACTGCACTTAAACCCATCACTGCAAAGGGAGCACAGTGGAGCAATATTACAGATGGAAGAAGAAAGTTTATTTTAAGCCTGGTGAAGAGTAATACACAGTATGTTAAAGGAAACCAGAGCACATCTCTGTTGCAAATACCCAGAAACTTAACAGGGAACATGTGCACAAGTACACAGTAAACAGCTCATAGGGTGAGCTCAAAATTATTTACGACACTGCAGTGCTGGATGGGCTGAAATGAAAACATGAATACTTAAGCCAAGATAGCAAAGGAAAGGCCTCTGTGATGAGATGTGAAACCATCTCCCACAGCAATGAACTGATGGACTAAGAATGCAGGAGGCTGCACAATCAAGGAGGCTTTTGCTGTGCTAGAGATGGACTGAGAGAGAAAGAAAAGGAAAGGAAACATTTTTTAACTATTCTCCAGCATTTCTTCATGCTCTGAATGTTCTCATGTTTGTTCTCATGCAGGACCTGGATGTTAAATATTATTAACACCCCTGGTAATGTGCTGTCTCTCAAAACCATAGTCCCCTTTTGTATAAGAAAGGCAGTAACTCCTGTCCCACTGATATTATAGGCAGCAATACTCTGGTTCTCTCTGGAAAACACATTTCAAATATCTCCTGAGAGGCTCTAAACACAAAGCTGCAGCTTCCGCTCCTGCCTCCCTCCCTCCCATTGCTGTTTGTACACCAAAGGCTTCGTTTTCCACCTTACTGCACATGCACTGAAGCTATTTTTGGCCAGGAGTGACGTGGCTTTGTTTGCATAACTGGGTTCCCACCTCATGATCTGCCGCTCTAATAGTCTGCAAAATAATAGCTGCAAAATGTCTGATTCCAAAGAAGTGCCTCTGAAGTTCAGTTTGCCTTGATCTTAAGACCAAAAAAGAGAAAAAAGGAGGAAAAAAGACTTCCTGCAGCAGCACTTATAAAATGCTTCAGCGAGATGTAACCCAAATTATTCAGTGAGGAGCAGCTGGGATATGGGGATTTGATTCTCCTCTGTTTGGGGTATCAAACCAGAAAAGCCAAACCGAAACTCACAGGGGAAGATAAGCGTTTTACGCAGTGGAGTTGTAACCACTACAGCCAGATCCACCACAGACCTGGTTTGAACAACTCATGTCAACCCCAAATATCATCCATAGGTAATGCAAGCTTATCAGGGGTGGCTAAAAACAAAAGCAGAGCTCAAAATAGCAGCATTTCAGATTAAGCAAATATGCTGGTTGGACTCTTCTCAACTGTCAAAGCTGAGCTGTAATCACATCTCTCCTGAGGAGCATCTGATATTTGTCCAGTGTTAAAAGATAAAAGTGAGATATTGTAAAAGAGATACAGCCCTATTGAAGAATGTAGGGAAATAAATCGTGTACAAGAAGATCCTACCTTGGCTGGATGGTTCTTCTTGTCCAGTCCCCAACTACTGCCAAAAGACAGACAAAATCCACTGCTGTAACAGCTCTAGTACTGGAAAATGCTTTCATAATCTGCACAGGCAGGAGAACTGACCATTTCTGGTTTAGCACATCCTAGTTTTGAAAATTCCAGTGCTTCAAGTTCTTACTTGACTCCCAGACAAAGCTTTGCCTCCCAGGATGGTGTTGCCTGGTTCGTGGTATTGCCACAAACTTCACATTTGGGCAGGATTATAGTTCATTTAATACTTGAGACATCTCTCCCTTCACTGTCTTCCTCCCTCATCCATCACCATTATTCCCACCTGCACACAATATTTAAAGGACTTGAGGCATTTCACTTACATCCTCATCGGCTCCAGTGAAGTCACACAATGAGTGACACAAGAACCATGAGCAACTCAATCCCTTACAAACCCTGGTCACAGTGAAGAGATGGGACAGAGGCTGTGGTGGGGAACAGCTCTCCCTCCTCACCTCTAGGAAGACATTTCTCACCTGCACAAACCACTGAGCTGCCAGAGGTGGGAGGAGAGTCTAGAAACATCTTTCTTATCCTGAACTGAAACAACACATCTTTGGAGCTTAATTCACAACGTTGTGCTGTTGTATTTCAGCAGGCTTCAGCATCACTGTTGTACGGAAGATGCATCTCAGAATTCCACCTCAGCAGCTACAGAAGAGATTTTGAATCTACAACCTGGGCTTTCATCCTTCCCTCCCAAATTTAGCTCCTGTTCAGCTAAACCCTGGTGACACTGCAGTGCCCCTGAACCACAAATGCAGCCAGAGCTTCGGAAGCTTTACAAAAGCATTTGTTCCAATATTTACTCAGATATTTTTCATATTACACCTACCACAGACTTTAGTTTATTGAGAACATAGTGCACTGGGCAAAGGCAAACCACACAGTATAGACTGCTGCCAAGCAAAATGGCATTAAGGTTTTAGTAATGCAACACGAATTGAGTTTGCACTAAAGCTTCTTTTGTATAAACCATATCCCAGAGTGAAACACAGAGACAGAGCTGAGTAATGAGTTGAAGCAGAGCAATCAAGGTGGAACTAGTGAGCAGCAGGGAAAAGGATCTGTTCCAAGCTGATATTTAAGATAAGAATAGAGAGCTTAATTTGAACTATAAAAAGGTGATTACACACAGCTACCATTACACACACATTTAACACCATGTGGGATGCAGTACTTACCACCTGCAGTTGCACAGGAGACACCCCAAGGTCCAACTGCACTATAAAGACCGTCATGAACTGGAAACTGAGTTTCTTCTTCATTTAGGTTTATAGGTAACCTCTAAACAGCTGAAAGCCTCTTCTAAGTCTGGAACTTCAAATGTCTCTTGTGCTACCCAGAACAGACACCCACCATGCAAAGTTCACCATTTTGTCATTTCAAGCTTCTCACCCCTGTAAGGATTTACCCAGGTGTATTGACCATGCTATGGCACTGTTTGTTCAAGGCTTCTGTCCCCTCAGCACTATTCTGAGCAAAACCACAACAGTCAAATGTTACCTCTAAGACAGACCAAATAAGCAGAGCATGGTAAGTGCCTAAGTACTGCTCACTTCTGGTACTAGCAATCCTAGTGTGTTTTGCACTAATATTCATCACAGTCACTGGAGAGCAAGTTCAAAGCACAGTCCAGTCATGCAAAATGGATGCAAATGGATTTAGTAATGACCTAGAGTTCACCAGAGGCTTAAACACATTCTTTCAATGTTCTCTGTGCTCTGACCAGTTCATAAATTAAATTGGATTAGACACATCAGACCTCAGGTGTCTGAAAGGCTGCCCACTGCTGCAAGCCCCACAAACACAGAGGTCCTGGCTGAGCGCTCTTCACACAGGGAGGTGGAACCATACAACAGCATTAGAGTTACAAGGCTTCGAGACAGGGGCATCAGGATCTTTCAGCCTGTACTGGATTGTAGTTTCCCCCTTGAATGAGCAAGCCAACCTTTAGACAGTTTTAACAATACTGCACAGAGGTTTTAGGAACTTGGAACAAACATTTATAAACACCTCAGTCTGGCTTCATGGAGGAAAGCAATATGAAAGCTACATCGAGATTTCAGAGCACCCCTCCCCAAAACCATGCAGATCAGACACACTCTGTCAGAAGAAGCAGTGAATGTTTAAAACAAGGGAAGAGAGATTTCAAGGGGCTGCATTTTCCTGGCAAGCCTCCATATGTGCATATAAAGCTCTCATAACCAGCACAGTGATATTTAACCTAATGAGCAGCAGGAAAGCCACAGGTGCTTTGCCATCAGCCTCTTTACATGGCCACAAGGACTGAAAGATGACTACAATTACATACAGCTCACGTAGCAGAATGCAGCAGTCCACAGTGCCCACCACACCCCCTTCCTCCCCCAAGGAGCAAGGCAAGAGAAGCATCATGGTGCAGGACACATTTCAAATACAGGGAAAAAAAACATCCCCACTAAACAAAATGCTCACTCAGCATTATGCCACCAGATAAAAATAGAAAGCAGCAGAGCTGTTACTGAATTGTAAGCAGCATTCCCTATTCATTGCAACACTGTGTGAGCAAGAGAGAACCCAAATCAACTTTCCCTTCACTCTGTTCTCTTGGAAGCTGCACGTTGTTTGAATTTCCTATTCCTCATAAACAGGGCAATGGGGAATCAGCTTTGGGGAGCTGTGACTCGCACATCCACCCTCTCTGCAATGGCAGCCCCCCACTAGCCTCTGGAAATAGCTGATGACTAGAGAGGACAGGCTGAGTTGGTGGTGTTTGGTGAATATTCAACACCTCTGCACAGCAGGCCTGCCTATTCTTAGCAGAGGGGATGTCAGAGAAGCCAGCTTGCATGCAAAGCTTCCCTTCTAACTAATTAGACAGTGGCTTCCTCCAGCATATAGATTTGGGCTTCAGCTCCTTGAACAAGAGCACAAAGGACAGGAAGGGAAGAAAGGAGCAGAAAACAGGAATGTTTGCAGTCACCTTTGCTAAGTTAAAGACTAAAAATCACATCTCTAGTCACAGGTAAGATAAAGAGAACCAACACACACACCTCCACACATGGAGAGGATGGTGCGGATTTTAGGATGGGCTGACTGTCCTTCTGGAGTACGACCCCACAGCATTTGTCTATGGAAAGAGACAACTCAGACTGGACAGCTAACTGTAAAACAGGGTACTTCATTGCTCTAACTGGAAGCCAACTGGAAGCTACAAGACCCTTCATGAATAGCAGCAGAGGCCAGGGATTTGGGTGAGGATGAAGTCAGTTCAGGGTGGGACTGTCACCCTCTGCTTTTGTCATCCAGACCACAGAACATCCAAGCAGCTGCTCCTCAACACTCCACATTCTGTGTGACATGTAGTGACACCAACGCTCTTTTTGCACAACCACCCACATCTCTCCAAGGGCCATGATGGCACCAGTGCTGCTAAGACAAGCCCCATGCTTTGTCAGTCTCTTCTTGCTCTCTCCACCTCTCTCATTCCAATTCCAGATGGAAATCAGGCACAGTTTCTGCAGAAGCCTGGAATTCCAAATCACTCCTCCCGGTGCCAGCTCTGCCACCTGAGCAGCCATCAGCTGTCAATGAATGCACACAAGAGGTATCCAAACCCACAAATCTTACCTCAAATGTATAAATCTTGCCAAAGAAGTTTCTTTCTGGCAGAGGTGATTTACAGACCAGTAGATCTTCACTCAGCTTGGGACAGAGGCAACATGAATTTTCCAGCACTGCTATTGTAAGGCACATTTACACATCCAACTATATATCCTAGGCTCCTTGCAGCACTTCCCACAGCACCTCTGATTTATAAACCCCAGCACAGGTTTCACACCTGCCTGTTCACCATAATTCAGGCTGAGCAATTGGCAGCACTGAACAAGCCTCTGAAGGCTTCCTTGTTCAGCCTTCAGACTAGCACTAAATCCAACTCTCTGCACTGGTGATGGGTCTTTCACATGCCCGTGTCAGAGCCCAGTGCCACACACAAGTGTCTGCACTCAGGAGAAGTTCATTTCCCTTTGCAGTTCCACATCCTTCCTATACACCACCACTGGAGAAGTAAAGTTCCTTCACTAACCCTTTCCAAACTTCAGCTGTACTTTTGGTTTGCTGATTTTTCAGTTTTCCATTGCCTTTGTAAGGCTGCTCTAATGTCAGGCTGCATTTGCAGTCAGAAACAAGATCTGGTTTGACTGACACGACCAGGACACAGACCTTCTTGTTTCTCATGCATTCAGAAGCAATACCGTGTCAAAACAGAAGAGCACCTTGGTTTCCAAGAAGAATCTGAAGGACAGCTGAAGGCTGCAAAACATATGGCTCCTCTATAACCAGAGCAGCCTTCCTGAGTAGAAAGAAGCAGTTTATATCTGGGAAGCAAGATAGGACCTTGGGAAGGGAGAGAAAAGGAAAGGCTGAACTCCTTGCCTAACTAACCTCTGGCTCGTATCTCAGCCCACAAAAGGTCAAGAAAGAAAGCAGGAGTGATTCAAGATGACATTCCAGAGAGTCAAAAGCAACTGGAATAGCAGTGGTCCATCCCTGCACATGTTTCTTGGAAGCCAGCACCTGACACAAGCAGGCTGGAGAAGTCTGTCTCACTTACTGGCGACTTACTGCTCTATGATGGAAAGGCAGACACAGAGGACAGGTCCTCCCTGGAAATCACACTTAGGAAGGCAGTTCATCAGGTATCAAAGGGAAAATGAATACAATATAGGATTAGTGAGGAAGGACAATAACTGGTAAGGAAGGGGTGGGACAGGGCCACAGAGATGCAACCGCAGAAGGCCAGTTCCCCCTCTTGATTCCATCAGGGGAATTCCTAGCTCCAAGATCATCCTTTGTTTGCCTGCCCTGGAGGAACAACAAGGCCTAAACCTCTTCTGCCCTATGCACTGGAAAACTCTCCCTGAGTCATGTTAGTTGCCAGCTCACAAATCCACGGATTATGGACAACCCAGAGTCTTACTGTTGGGTACCAGCAAAACCAGACTCTCAAATGATACAAATCCAAAACAAGAACATGGAATAACCAAGATCTCCAGCCCTCAAACACATGGCATAGCACAGATGGAAAGCAATTCCCACATCCAAGCACGGAAACCTATCAGACAAATGGTACTACTTTTGCCATCTTTTCTGATTTTCCCCAGATAGACATGGGCATCCCCAGGTCCACAACAGCTTTTACTTCCCCTGCTAGGAGCATCATTCACAAAAAAAGAGCACATTAGATTGTGCCTACATTTGCAAAACACTCCGGGAAAGAATCAGTGCCATGAATTTGACACCAATTTGGCAGCACCAAATCCAAAGGACATGTGGTTAAAAAGGGAAAATCATCAAAACCATAAAGCAAATCTATAGGTGATCTGAAATGTCAGAATTCTTTCCACCTGCAAGGAACACTGAGATGAAGAAATGGGAGGCCCAATGCCTCTGTTAGACCATAGAACCTCCAATATACAATGAAAGGAAACTAATCTCGGGGAAAAAAGATAACACAGCTCTTCTTGTATTGCCAACAAAATAACTCCAATAACAAAGAAATCCCCATCTGCGGCTGAAGGGACCACAGATCCAGGAAGCTGTTAGTAAAGCACACTGTTAGTTGCCAAGGCTAAACATGCAGCAGGTCAATGCTCCCCCGAAAGCAGGCAGAGGCATATGCCAACCACCACCTTACCCTACTGATCTGCAGCTTCTCAGCTCCAGGCTTGAAGAGGTTCCATCGACGTCCCCCGTTCCTGCAGTTCCCGCGCACCTTCAGGGTCTTTGAAGCCTGTTCGTTCTCAGCTGCCAGGATAAAATCCACAGGAAAGGAAAAAAAAAGGCAATGACAAAAGAGAAATGCTGTGCTTCAGCTCAGGCTGGGGGCGGAGGCTGCTCTTTTCAATGAAAGAAATAAAATTGTTTGCAAGAGACTCATTCAACTTCTTTAGAAAACGAGAGCAGGGAGTGTATTTAGGTGCTTTATTCAGTGCTCTTGGAATCCAAGAAGAAAAGTGCAGCTTGGATATTACAAAACCACAGCACAAACTGAGAGCCACGTTCAGTGGTGGTCACACAAGCTGAGTGGGAGGTCAGGGCGCTCTCCCATGAGCACCAGGCAGCACAAGAGCCTCATCCACATGCACCACTACTGAAAGTGCAATAGCTGCTTGGAGCATAACAGCTCACAACACCTCTGCAGTTTGGACCTGCAGAAACTCCAGCTCTACGCTTTGGTCTATGTGATACAATGCCTTGAGAAAGACACAGCTCCTGGAATATATGCAGGAAATAAAAATGGAAAAGTCCATAAGATCTGTTTTTCAAAGAAATTGGGCTACTTCTCACCCCAGCATTTCAGGCCAGTCCCTCACAGATGCAAATCTGATCTAGCCTTAAGCAAGCTGTACAACTGACACCAAACCTCAGCCTGTCCTCACAGATGGTACATACCCAGGTATAAACCACCTCGTGGCAGGAGATGTGGAGGGGACTGGCAACTCACCTTTCAAAACTGAGTTCTACTTTTCTCACCAACCCAAATTTTCAGCTCCCCATTCTCTCCCTCCCTTTTGGGGTGAAGATGCCATTCTGTGGGAGAACAGGATTTTTCCTACCACATTTGGCAAGGGCAGATTTTAATCCCTTCTCCATCAGACTCCTCATGTTCCCTAGCCTGGAATGAGAGCCAGTGGGAGGAAGGAAACAGAGCGGAGCCCTGTTCATGCCCTCAGCAGGTACCTGTGGTCCAGGCAGCATACTTAGATGTCCTTGTGTATGCACACACACACCTCCATGGGTGTTCCCATCCCCTGGAAGCTTGTCAACCCCTTCATGGAGAAAGGCATCCACAGAAAACAGCCAAATTCTGGAATTCTTCCCTGAAAGATGGACAATGCTAATTTTCTTTTCCCTACTGCACCTCTAACCCAGGCAGAGGTGTCAGACCGGGTCAGACCTTAGGGGTTTGAAACCAGGTAACAAAAGGTAAATGGTGCCAGACTTAGTGAAAGGGGAGATCCACACACCTGCTCCTGAGGTTCAGGTCACCTTTACCTTCCAGGAGCAGCAGACACGCATACTCTACATGCTCCCTACCTCCAAATCACAGAGGTGGGGATCTGCTCTGCCGAGGACAGCAGCACAGCATGGAGCAGGGCCAGGACCCTGCTGCAGCCCTGCCATGGCTGGGTGGGTAGCAATCCTGGTTTTCTTCCAGCATTGCTGGGAGAGAGATTGCACCGAGACCCGTTTTCTCACTGTGATGCTGATGCAGGCAGCTTGATGGTATTTTTAGCAACAGCATTTCACTTTCTACACTCGCAGAAAATCAAACTGCAGCTTGAGCGCCAATTATAGCAAGAGGCTGCTCCCAGACTCCAGAGGCAACGTGCCCATGTAGTAGCACTCAGGAGCAAACACAGTGATGCTCACACCAAGAGGTGCCTGTGTTACTCCCTGTGTGCTAGAAACACCTGCACCCCAACACAGGAGCCATCAATTGAAGAGGCAGCCACTTTGCCTTCTCCTCCCTCTTCTTATCCCTGATGTGCTGCCACCATCCATTCTCTCTGCAGATCACCAGCATGCTCCAGAGCAATGCCAGCACACTCCAGCAGCACTCCCGCATTTGAATTCTTGGTGTTCACAGTATCCCTTCAGGAAGTAATTTACTTACTCTAATTATCAATCTCTTCAGTTAGAGCTTCAAAAAAATGATGTCATCCATTCAACCATCAGCATATTCACCTGCCAACACAAGACCCTTCCAGCAAATACCTTCAGTAGTGCTTTCTCTAGCATCAGTTTAAGCGGTACAAGTGCAGAGGATAGCTCATGATAGTCTTTGGCTCATGAGATCCCTTCTTAAACAGGAAGAGTACCCAAGCATAGAAGAAAAACTCCTCACTTCTTGTTGTGTCTCCAAACAAACATCAGATTTTAGTTGAGATCTCTGTATCCATCACCTCTTGCCCCCTCCAAATGGCATGAACTCACAACAGGCTGGGAAAGGGGCAGAAAGCCAAGAAGAAACTACCGAATGAAAACACACAAGTTGCAGCACAGCTTTTACACCTGATGTCCCTATCTGTCTTCTCAAAACCAAATTATAGGAATTGTGTTTTAAGAGACATAGGGAGAAAACAGCTTTATGTCATCAAACTCTGAATATAAACACTTCTTATTAGCTAGTAAGAAACTCCTCAGCATGTGGCTATCAGAGCTCCCTCATCTGGCTCCAGGGTTGTAACAAGCACAGATGCAAGCTGCATTTCTGACTTCTTAACCCCTACTGCCTTTGGCTTGCTCCAAGTGAGCCCAAACACACAAACTTGGGAGCAAAGCACCACAAAGCTACTCACCACGTCTTTTGAGCAAGTGCTGCATGCGTTCTCCTAGCTGGTCCAGCCCCATCGGTGTGCTCTGGGAGAGGGGCTCAGAGCGGCATCTCTCCACGAGGACTTTGAAGGGTGGTGTTTGTGGGGATGGTTGAGAAGGATGAGATATGGGCTGGCAAGAAAAGGGTCAGAGAATTACCAATATGTGTCAAACCTCAGACAAAGCAATCACAGTACATACAATTTCCAAGACAGTGCAACATGCCTTAGACCTTTCTCACTGCAACCTGCACCCACTACTTGTTTTTGTAGGAAAGCACTAGCGATGGAGTGCCCTGACTCCCACTGCATGAGGCTCATACCTTGAACACAGCACAGTGAGGGTGGACACCAGAAGTCTGCCTCAATGGGCACTCCTGAACTGGAGACTCACCCTTTGAATCTTTCGCTAGGTTACATCTATCAGTCACCACTGGTCTCCATGTAGAGCCATGCTCAAGACACTTGTGAGTAAGCAGTGGAAAATGGAACAAGAGGTCTCTTCAGAAAGGTCTCCAGCACTTGAAAGACATAGTGATAGAGTAATGAGTTTGCAGTGGTGAGGTTCAGAACAGCCTGTTTATGTGCGTGCTCATGCAGCAGCGTAATAATAGCATCTGACCCTACTATTATAAAAATAAAAGTTACAAGTCCTTAGAACAAAACTGGGATACCCATCCAGAACAATCCCTGCAAAACAGTCTTCCGGGCAATAAGATCCAGGTACAAGTGAATTAAATTAGTAACAGGATGTCATTTTTCTCATTCCCAAAATCCCTAACAAAACACTCCCTTCCAGGTATTACCAGAGGTCATATAAGGCTCTTTAACAAATCCATAAAAAGAAGCCTACAGATGGTCTGTGGAGAGGGCAGGAGGTGAATAAATGTAACAGCATTGCTTATTGCTGTGCTGCTGGAGTCATTTGGAGGGTACAGAGAAAGGCCTCTCCACCTGCAGATGGACTGGAACCACTTTGCTGGAACACATAACTGCAAAAGAAGATACCAGATCCACAGACTGCCCTTCAAAAGCCAAGACTTACATCATGTGCCTGCTAACAAAGGTCTAATACACATGCACTGACCGTCCTGCAACTCAGGATCTGTAATATCAAGTCTCTTTAAAAGCACAACTGCTTTTCTCTCAAGGTATTTCCTACCCACTCTACATCACCCCCTGGTGCCTCCTGGTGTGACTGGGGAGATGTACCCAGCTGCTGTTTGGGAACATTCATCCAAAGCAGGAATTAGCATTTATAGCTAACTGGAGAACAACAATGGAGTTCCCCTCACTTTTGGGTGACTCCAACTTTTATCACCCTATTTCAGGAGGGGAAGATCCTGAAAGGCGCAACTTGCACAGCAATATTTTGCAGAATGGGATTTTTCTTTACAAAAAATAATCACAATTCAAACTCCTATTTTGCAGTGTATTCTCTGTAACATGTGTCACTGTGGAAGTCTTGTGTATAATCTTAGAGTTAAGAAATCAGCAGAAAAAAATCAGTTTACAAAGGTCAGGAGCAGAAAACGGGAGGTTCTCCTCACTGGGAGGCTTCTAGCCTCAGTTAGAGACAGAGTTGTCATACATCCATGGCCCTGGTAATAGCTGGGTGCCTCCTATGGGTCAATGGATCTGTCCTCAGACTCCAGCAGCCCCAGTGTTCACTGGTGTGCCATTATCTTATGTATAGATGGAAAACAAAGCAGACAGGCTATAATTACCCCAAACAGCACAGGGGAAGTCTAGAGGAAATAAAGCTTCATCTCCCATTCCCTGCTCCCAGCACAAGCTCTGTGCCCAGTGAGGCTTCTTCTGACCAGGTAAACACCAAAGAAAACCTTCCACCCAGAAAAGTTCTGGACACACAGTCCCTTTAGCACACAGGCCAGCAGTGCCCAGAGGTCCCGATTTATATCACTACACTGATGGCAACAAGGATGGCAGGAGGTGGCCTGTTGTAACTTCAAGGCTGGGAACTAGACGAAGACAAGACCCAACAAGTATTTGAGGAAAACACGTGGAAATGTGAATTATCCATGTGCTCTGTGGCTGGTTATATATATATACACGTGAAGCCTACCAGCTTTGCAAACTCAACCTGCCTTTCTCTGACAATGCTAAAAACGTGTTTCCAAAACAAAAAAACCTACCCCACTAAGGATAGCACTAAATATAGGCTTTAATTCAAGATTTTGCTAGCACCTCGTGGTTATTACAAATATAAAAACCTGAACAGCTTGGAGACAGGCTGTAGTGGCTTTGTCTCCACTAAAAATAAGATGATTGTCAGATATAACCATATTAAAGGCCATAAATATACAGAATCTTCTTTCTGTGACTAAATTGTACCTCGCTACAGACAGGAGTATAGTGCTCTTTGTCAACAGCAGGATTTAGAAAGTAAAGTACTATTTCTTAATTTGGAAGAACCATGAAGTCTTTTGGAAGCATAACTACCAGCAGCATGCTGAGACCCAACCTAGTTTACTGCTAATAACCAGGAGATGAAGCCAGCTCTGAAGATCAACTCTCAGCAATACCCATTTCCTGGTTAATGTTATTCAACAGAGCAGGAAGGGAAAACACAAATCGATTCAGCAGCCCCATTTCTGCAGCTGCACCTAAAATGCTCTGTAGCAGAGAGACAATAAACCAATCTCAAGCTAAAGGTCACTGTGAGAACTTGTTGCACATCACGTGCTACTTCTCATCAAACACAGAAAAAGAATGTTGCTGTATCTTCCTCCTGCGCACAGGCACTTGCAGCTGCAGCAGTAAAACTTCCAACCTGTGGGAGGATCTGATCTCTGCCCCAACTATCAGATGGCAAATCTGCAAATGCATCCTCTGGCATGTGCACGCTCAGGCAAATGAGTAATCCTGTGCTTCCAGTCAGACTCACCACACAGGGAGAGTCTCATTTTCCCACACAGAGCAACACAGCGTGCAGCTATTGTACAGAATCCCAAATCCCAGTAACGGGGTGGAAGCATTGGACCCGCACAGGCAGCATCAACTGCTCACAGCATCACCACATTCCACTACAAGGAGTTACAGCCTTTATGGCACTCACACAGGTTGGCTCTGGTGTGGGACTCAGAGGAACAAACTCAATGGCTGCTCAGGAGAAACATCTGCAACCATCTGCAGTAATGCTGAGAAGTGACATTAATCAGAGAGCCTCTCATAGGCTCTGCAACCACACTGGGTGGGAACACTGAGCATCCCAGTGGGCCTGGCAGCTCATCCTATGGGACAGACCCCTTTCACAGGTTGACAAGCCTGAAGAAATCTCATTTTCACACTTCTGGCCACGGTAATTCCTCCAGGAAATGACAGCACAAAACCAACTGGTGTCTGTGTGCAGCCACAACAGCCAGAAGCAAGCTGCAGCCTGTAAATCTTCCAGAGATAAAATTCAAAATCCTATGGAAAAACTGTCCTGGTTTCAGCTGGGACAGAGTTATAAAATAACTTCTATTATTTATAAAATAAACTCTTATTTCACAAATAAGCCAGCAGAGGGCATAGAAACACTGCAGTGAAAACCCTCTGCTCCTTCGCAGCAAGACTGACACAACCCAAACGCTCTGCAGTGCTCAGCCCCTGTGCGTGCCCCTGAGCAAGGAGGATCTCAGTCAGCAGTAACCCTGCACCAAAGTTCTGGGTCCTACAAGCTCGAAGCTGATGCCTGAAATATGAACTCAGATGCATATTTTGCAACCTTTCCTCATGTCATTCCCAAAGGAGGTATCAAATCCCCACAAACCCTATCCAAGGACACATGGTGCGGTTTGAAACCCAGATGGAAAAGCCAAAACCACAAAGTAGTCTGCGTGGTATCAAAACTTCCTTCCAGCCAGGCATCACCACAAGCTACTGGAAGTGGTCAAATACAACCTCTGGGGCCATGCCTGACTCTCTGCAGCAGCATTCTCCCTGTTGGGATGTTGTGGTGGCTTTAGAGGCAGGATAAGGATAATTCACTTCAGTGGGGACACCTGTTCTGGAAACTTTCATGGCTGACAACAGTCGCAAATGTAGCAAAACCTCCCTGTCACCTCTCAGTTCATTTCTCACATCTATCTCAAAATAATTAAGGCACTTACACTCCAGAGTTGCAGCACTGAATGGTGAAATCGGTAATTCATTTCCTACTGACAATCTATTTTGACTTTTACTTTCTGTCAATTCTTCAGAACATTTTAACTGCACTGTTTCACAAGTTCCCAGAACAAAGAAGAATCTGGGATAGGGTCTGAAAGCAACTTGGCAGAGGGAGAGTTTGACAAGTGGTTTTCCACCTTCCTACAACTGTTCTTAAATGCTGCTGCAATATTATTTCCTTTACAGCATTAAGATCAAATCCTATCGAGCTTTTACTTGCCTATAGCATCAATCAGCTCCTGCCCAAAGACATTAACATTTAAGAAGGCAAGATTAGGAAAAAAACAACCAGGCATCAACTGCAGGAGAATACAGCTAAACAGATTTGCTGATCTGCTAAAACCAGTATGCAAGTCCCCTAAAGCAGCAGGGCCAGCAACTGTCCTAGGGAACAAGTGCCAGTAAAGAGCTGGATTTAGCCCTAAAACAATAAGAGGCTGGAGTTTACTGCTACTGTCACGCTCAGGCTGAAGTTATTCCTCTTCCATGTTTATTTTTGGTAAAACATTTACAAGTGCCACTCCCTGATGAGAGATAGGCAGGCAAATCCCTCGGGTGTTCCAAGACATTTGTTACTGGAGCTGCCAGCGGACTCTCCAGGTCTGGTCCTATCCGAGAACATTCCCCCTTTAGCATTTCTCTTGGCCACTCTGGGTTTGATGCTGCCACCAGATCACTGCCTATTTCTCAATCCCTAGTCTGAGTTTCTGGGATGCAGGAGGTGTTTACAAGCCATACACTTTCTCTTCCATCCCACTGCTCCTGCCTGGAGAAGAAGCCACAGCAGTCCGGAGGCCGTTTTGCTCTCCCCGCACTCAACGGGAACCTGGGGGAGGTTTCCTGTCCAGTTATCTCAAGCACCATATTTAAGTTTCTTGGTCACGTTTGTAAGCTGCGACAGCTGAGCTGGGACTTACCCCATCTCCCGTCACACAGCTGACCTGGGAAATGGCTCACATTTTGCCCCAAGAGCTCTGCCATCAGGCATGCAGCCATTACCCCCAGCTACCAGAGATGTGGCTGCTCTGGGAGAAGAGTGCCAATGTTTTCCTCTTTTCTGCTAATCCTTTTGTGCCTCTGCTATCTTGCTCCTGCCCAGAATGCTTTCAGCTTGCTCCCTGTGAAGGGATATCAAACCACAGCCCTCTCATTCAAGCTCCTCCTAAACATTTCTTCTGGAAACCACAAGAAGTGACTAACCACTATCCACCCCACTCCAGAAGTGCCTGGAATTACACTGCAAGCTCTCTTTATTCTTTTGTATTACACAAAATGAAGCAGAAAAACAAATCCAGGAATAACTAACAATGGTTCTGCCTATTTTAGCTGGAGTCACAAGTTCAGATTTTTTTTTCCCAGCATTTCTAATCTGCTGCCAATTTTCAATCACTTCCCCTCTTGGCTTCGAAGTTACAGTGACCCCTTTTCCAACAGGGAACAATGTCATCACCTCTGTAACATCCCTGGTCTCTCCAAGCCCAAAAGGAAAGGAGAAAGTTTTTTCATAAACTGATCCAATTCCCCTACCTGGCACCTTAAAAACAAATGAAAAATAAAAGAAATCATCATTTTAGCCTCAGCTAATCAGCAGGGACCCAACAAAAACCAACTGGGCTCCACACTGGGTCCCGCCAAGGTTTGCGGACAAACCTCATTGATTCCACAAGTGGCAGGGAGCAACAAGAGACTGGCACAGCTAGCAGTGTTCAAGGCCAGGTTGGACAGGGCTTGGAGCAACCTGGTCTAGTGGAAGGTGTCCCTGACCGTGGCAGGGGTTTGGGACTGGATGAGCTTTAGGGTCCCTTCCAACCCAAACCAGTCTGTGATTCTATGATGATTCTATGAGACTGCTGCTGCCCGGGGATTTCTGTTCCACACACAGAGATACATGTACAGGTGCTACAGCGATGGGCTGAGGGTTAATGGGGGAGTCTATCAGCTTTGGGAGGGCTTTTCTAGATGTGTTCTAGATGTTGTGCTGTAACCAGCATCACCCAATAAAAATCAACAACCATCACCCCTACTGCTTTTTTTAGGTAAGAGAACACAAGGTCCAAAGTGCAATTGCTGAATGCCAGCTGCCCATAGCACACTTCAAACCTCTAGATGTTTCGACAGCACTCTTCTCACAAGTTTCTACTTCAAATTAACTAAATGCAGAAAGGACAAAAGTTAAAGGTAGTGCCTAGAAATACATAAACTTCTACTACAGCCCTCTTCTAGAGGCACTGTTACAAACAAATGTCCAAAGGGTTGTAGGAGGCACAGCTCTGGACATTTACACTAATAGCTCAGGGATATGCCACTGACTCCTCTTGGACTGACCCAAAAGCTGTGTCTCCTGCCATCATTCACATGACCATCTACTTCACTAAAAATCCCAATGAGTGACATACAAAAATCTCTCAAGCACAAACCATCTCCATACAGTACCACAGTATGGTCTTATTGAAACATTGTAGTAAAAGTTACTCATACCTTTCCATTCTTGAGGCGCCCAGAGGAGACAATCCTGGAGACGTGCACTTGGAAGGGCTGGCACTTGTCAGTGCAGTCCGTGAGCTCCACAGAGCTTTGCTCTGCAAACGAAGCAGCTCCGCGCTTCCACAGGCGGCAGCTGCTCTGCCCTGGAACCGGACCTGGAACTGTGGAACACTTCAAGAAAGTCACTACAGAGAAGTTCACATCAGCAACTGCAGAACAGCCCAGGCCCACAGCATCCAGGTCATCCACAGGAAAAGCCTGAGAACATGGCAGGTCCCTGACCATAGCCTGTGTCACTTCTGGAGTACTGCCTGAGTCCTGGACCTTCATAGTCAGGGTTGGCTGTGGAAGGTGGATCGGAGCCTCAGTCACTGCAGAGAAGTCACCATCTGCAGCTGAAGAACAGCCCAAGTCCACAGTATCCACATCATTCACAGGAAGATCTTGAGAACATGGCAGTTCCTTGCCCACAGCCCGCGTCTCCTCTGGAGTACTGCCTGAGTCCTGAACCCCCAGCTCACTTCTAGACAAGTCTTGCAAAGGCAGCTCAGGATTTCTCAAGTCCTGTATATCCAGTTCTGGCTCTGAAAGCTCCTGAGCCACTGCTGGAGACAGATCCATGTCTTTAGCAACCACTGGAGCACCAGCCACATCCTCAGCATCAAGTTCAGTCAGGGCTGGCTGTGGAACATGGATCAGAGCCTTGGTCACTGAAGAAATGTCACCATCAGCAGCTGGAGAACAGTCCAGGTCCACAGCATCCAGATTATTTACAGAAAGACCTTGAGACTGTGACAGGTCCCTGCCCATGACCTGTGTCTTCTCCAGAGTACTACCAGTGTCTTGAATCCCCAGCTCACCTCTAGACGAGTCTTGCAAAGGCAGCTTAGGATTCCTCAAGCCCTGTATATCCAGTTCTGGCTTTGAAAGCTCCTGAGCCACTGCTGCAGATGGATCCACATCTTTAGTAACCGCTGGAGCACCAGCCATGTCGTTGGCATCAAGTTGAGTCAGGGTTGTCTGTGGAACGTGGAACAGAGCCTCAGTTACCGAGGAAACATCACAGTCAGGAGGTGGAGAACAGTCCAGGTCCACAGCATCCAGATTATTCACAGGAAGACCTTCAGAACGTGGCAGGTCCCTGCCCATGACCTGTGCCTTTTCTGAAGTACTGCCCGAGTCCTGACCATCTTTAGTCAAAGTCATCTGTGGAAAGTCCATCAGATCCTCAGAGGGGTCTTTAGTATTTAGGTCAGTGAAAGAGCTGTCTGCAAGCTCTGGCAGGTGGGAGATGGGTAGTTCTGGCTCAAAGGGACAAAGTGATGTTTCATTAAATCTGTCATTCTCGCTGCCCAGCACAGAGGACCCAATGTCTTTCAACACTTCTGTGGTTTTGCAATGCCGCACTGGCTCCTTCCCCACTAAACTCTCAAAGCTCAGATTATCCCATGTGCCTGAATCTGGGGATTGCAGACATGCTCCCACCGTGCAGAAGGCCCTTGCGCTCTCATTCTCAATAACCAAGCCCTCTTTGTGGGAGGCAACATCCGGCCTCCAGCCTCGGAAGCTCCACTGAGGCCTTTTCTCATCAGGTGAAAATGCCCTTGAGGAGCCTCGCAGCCTCCGAGCTGCCTCAGCCATGCTGGTTAAGAACCTCACAACACCACCAAAGTGAGTGGCTTTGGTTGCACTGTTTGATTTTTTCCTCTGGCTGAGATTCTCCTCACATCTCATATCAAAGTCACAATAAGATGTAGAATGATCAGTTATATTTTCTGAGTTCTGGAAACTGGTTTCAGCCCTTTGATCTGGAAGCTTTGAATTATCTTTGCTAGTTAATGAAATTCTTTTCAGATAGCTCCAGACATCTGAGCTTCCTCCTCTTCTGCCCTCCTGGGGGAGCACAGTACCCCTCTTTTGATTGTCCCCTTCTGTAATTGCAGGGCTCTGAAAGTTTTCACCATTCAAAGACTCACTCTTTCTAGCTGGTATTCTATGGCAGTTACTATCATTATCTTCACTGTGTAACCTGACATTAATATCCCTGAGACATTTACTGTCATTGCCATCAATTTCAGGAACGCTGATATTCAGCTCTATGTCTTCAAAAGAAGAGTCCAGATCATCAATGTACCCCGCATAGGAGTGGCGGGAAGGCCTTCGACTGTCACCCAGCTTCTTAATCCTGTAGAAAGCTCTTTGCCCACTCGCATGATGGTCCTCCTCAGGGTCACAAGCAGCCTGGACTCCGGATGCTCTCAAATCCACATTCTTAGACATCCTGGAGCTTCTTCCCTTTTTTGATGGCCTTACCCTGTCCATGAAGGATGGTTTCTTCAACTCTGAGACCTCAGAGGTAACTCCCAGCAGGATCATGGACTGGGGTCTTTCTTTATTAGTAGAGAGTCCTTTCCTTCGTCTAACGAAATTCCAGATCCGGTTGCCCTTGGTTGCCTTCTTATACCTGGGTGCCTCCTCCTGTTCATTTGGGATGGTATCACTGGAGGTGCAGTGCTCAGCACCACACACCTCCAAGGCGTCAGTACTCCCTTCCTCCATGTTTGCTTGGAAAACCTTGTTGGCATATCCATTTGGAGTTACCATGGGACCAGTATGCCGGCGGCCCTCTACAACTTCCATCGCCCTGCCTCACAAGCTCGTATCAGGGGTCACAGATGCATTGTCTTCAGATTGTTTTCTTCACAAGACTTAAGGAAAAAAGAACAAAAGAAATGCAATTAGGAACAGAAAGGGTTTTAGAAGACACATTTGTTAAAAGCATCACAGGTCAAATCTTATCCCAGTGGTGGTTTTGCCATTGATTTCAGTGAGGCTGAAATTTTGCTCCCAAACCACTTAAATTTTAAACCAACTTAAATCTGATTTAAATGACTAAAGATTTAGTGAGCACAAATAAACTTCCTGCATTAACAAAGTTACCACAAAGTACATGCAGGATACCATACATCACATCTTCCTTTTGCAGATCATTAGGACTCTGAATATGTCAGACACACAACAGAGAGGAAAAGAAGAAATCACAGTACAGTGTCCCTGCGCATGTCACCGTCATCTTCACCAGCCTCACCTGCCAGAAACTGGCACTGCACTCCCAGAGAGTTCAGTCTCTTCAGGCAGGCATTCAAAGAAAAGTCAGGATGAGGCTCTTCCTGGAACCAGTGCAATCCTGAAATACTACAGTATCAGAAAACTCATCATTATCCAAGCCAGGTTTTTCCTACTATAGCTATGGCACCAGCAGACAAATCCCTCACTGGAACTGGACTGCTAAATGAAAGCCGCTTGGCCACCACTCAACACTACACAAAACACACGTTCCCCTCAAGTGAGCTCCATCTTAAGTGAGCAGTACAAATACCCCAGATGCAATAGCAACAGAAACCACCCCAAACCCTTTGTGGGAATACATTTGAACTCCAGCTCGTACAGATCCTAAAGCTTTCCTGCCACTGATGTACCTCCATCCTGTCTCATTGCTTCAGCTTCAGAAGGTGGTCCTGGGTTTGTTGTCTACCTTCACAACATGCACAGCTACATGCCAGGCACTAAACATGGTTAAATTCCCTATTCTACTTTCAGCAGGAGGAAGGAAGCAAGAGTGGGAACAAGGGAGGACCACAGCCCCAGAGACATGGATTTGACAAAGGAAAACCCCTCCATTTTACCCTGAGCAGAGGGAGGAGACAGGCAGTCACCCTGCAGCACTCTGGCACTAAGGCATGAAGCTCACTCCGCTCTTGTCCCTTTCACTCTTACTGCTCCGTGAACAGTTGCCATATCTATAAAAAACACAAACAACAACAACAAAACCAAACAAACTAAAACCAAACAACACCATTAAACTCACTATTTCCACTACAACAAAGATTGTGCAGCAGCTACTGCCCTGGACACCTCACGGACAAAGAAAGGCTCAGCCTCGTATTCAGGCAAATAAACCCCTGTTTCTACCTTGCCACCCCATCCATCTTCAACAAGCAATAACCCATGCAACCTCCATGGATGGCAGAGGCATCAAGGAACTAAGTGAGGCTGAAAACTTTAACAGAAGCAACTACCGTCCTGCTTTTTTATGAACAACAATCATCTGGCTTTCGCTACAGCCATGACACAGTGGTTGTGCCAAGCATTTCTGGCACCAGTGGTATTGAGAGTAGCAAAAACAAATGTCTGCTGCTGTGGTGGGTTGACCATGGCCAGCTGCTGGATGCCCACCTCACTGCACCATCACTACCCTCCCCAGACGCAACAGGGGGGAAAAGCAAGATGAAAAATCTCATGGATTGATATAAATACGGAGATCCCTCACCAATTACTGACACAGGCAAAACAGATTTGACTGGGGGAAAATTAATTTGATTCATTGCCAATTAAACTGATTTAGATAATGAGAAACAGAAATAAAACTAACACAACACCTTACCCCCATCCACCCTCTTTTTAACATGGCTCGACTTCCCTCCTTCACTGCAGATGGCTCTGCCTCCCCTGCAAGGGGAACTGGAAGATGCACCATCAGGACATAACAGCTCCTCTCTGCTCCTCATGATTTTGCTATGCTCCTGCGTGGGGCCTCCACACACCATTCCTGTCAGGAGAACCTCTCCTGTGGGAGCCCCACACACCATTCCTGTCAGGACCCTGCTCCTGTGGGAGCCCCACACACCATTCCTGTCAGGAGAACCTCTCCTGTGGGAGCCCCACACACCATTCCAGACAGAGATCGTCTCTCCCTGTTCCAGCACCTTTCCCCGCCATCTCCACTGACCTCAGGGATCACAGCACCATTCCTCACCTCCTTTCCCCCCTCACTCCTCTGTGGCACCTTTGCCCTCCCTCAGACACGTCTCCATGGCGGCACTGCCAGCCGCTGCTGGGCCACACTCTGGGCTGTGCCGCAGTGCCATCTCTCCACAATGGCCGCCAGCACCAACACCTTACGCCATCCAGCCGCACAGCGCCCAGCCATCACCCTCCACACACCCACTTCGCTCGGCTTTGCCCACCAACTGACTGAGCCTTTTGTCCTCCCCTGCCAGGCCTCAGCACCACCTGAAACCCTGCAGCCCAACTTCACGCAGGAGCTGTGTCCCTGCAGAGAGCACACAAAGCTCCTGCTCCCAAAAACACAAGGGGTTAGCGGGAGCATTCCTCCATCTGGTGCTCGAGGAGGTTCCTCATTCCCTGGGCTGTCACCCTGGGCATGCGAGTTCCTCACAGACATCCCCGCTGCGATTAAAAGAAGAACACATTTGAATGGATCTGAAGTGAAGAAAAAGCCCGAAAAGAGCATCTGAGGAGTTTCAAGTTGTGCAGCCAACTGGCAGCAAAAGACAAGAATCATAAAAGGTCCCTCTCTTTTTGTTTTCTCTTTCCAGCTTTATGGTTTATTGGTTTTGGCTGGGTGGATCCTGCATGAGGAAAGAAGATTCAAAGGGAACGGGCTTGCCTGAGAAGTCTTTGGAGGGATGCTAGCAACACAGGCTGTTGTTCATGTGTCAAGCAAACAGAGCCCATAACAGGAGACACATTCTCTGTGGCCCTTCCCGGAGAAGCAACACAACCCAGAAACACAGGTTGCAAGGCTGCCTTTCAAATAAGTACATATATATATATATTTATTTCTTTAAAAAGCAGCTTTAAACCAGACGTAAACTGAGCCACCATCACAAAGCCAAACCTGAGCATCAAAAGCAGACAGAAGACCTGTGCTTGGTGGCCTTTCCTTCTGCCGCAGCTTCACCTGAACCTCTCCTGATCTTTGAAACCATCATCTTTGCTTTGACAAAGCTCTCCCTGATGGATAAATGGAGTAACAGGACACAGGCTTTTTGACCAGCTGCTAGCAAATATTTATGTGAGAAAAGCATCTTGTTGTTGTCTAATCCACACCAATTAAGCCTGCAGGACTGTGCACACTGAAACCACTCACTGCCCTTGGCAGGAGCCAACTCACAGCAGTGCAGCTTTGTTAGTGTCTGCAGTCCCAGCACCCTCCCCTAAACCAGATCCAGCCCAAGGACTGGCACTGCATTGTATCCATCAACTGATATAGCCACCAAAACCAGTGTCTGCCACTGTGCAAACACACAGCAGCAGCATGCTTGTGAGAAACCTTAATTAAGCCAAACAGAAAAGACAGCCTTATCAACCAAACCACACAGGCTCAGGGGCACTAAGGCCCATAATGACAAAATAAAACCTGAGTATGGAGAAGAACAGCTTTGAAAATGTCTTTCTGGGTCACAGGAGGATGAGGTTTTGAAGAAACACTTGGAGCACATCTTTGAGCACACCTATTAGCCAGAAAACCACTACAGTCAGCCAACTGCCTTTAGTTTGCCCCTTCCTCAAGCTTCAAGTGCTTTGCTGATGTCAAGCTGTAGCAAATTACCACCTCACAGGCAAGCTGTGACTACCATCTCCGTGTGGGGACATTAACCACTGACAACATGAGGTAGTGCAATTACCTTACCCCTCTTCCACTATTCTCTGAACTACCTCAAGCCCAAAGAGGGTGGCCGGTGCCTTTGGTTTACCAAACACACATCATCTCACCTGGAAAATGGTTTCCTAAAACCACAGCTATCAATCACAGCTCCAACTAACAGGAGCTGCGCAGGTCCCTACCCTGCCCTCTGCACAGAGCCCTGTTGCTCTTCTCGCACAACCAGCAGCCCTTCATTCTGAAAATTCACCTCCCTTTTCCAAGTCACTGAGGTGGACAAGTCAGGACTACAGAGATTCCCAAGCAAATGGTACTGGGTGTTTTACACAAATATTGTATCCATGGCCACAATTCGCCTCTAAATTCTTTCTGCTCTTAACCCAAATCTTTAAGGAAAAATGAGGTACTCTCTATCTCATTCACAATTGCATAACATTTCCTTGGCAACAAGGATTTTCTTGCATGATACAGGTGGGAGCAACAGCAATTTTGCTCCTTTTAAGTGTGATTTAACAGACATGTACAAGAGCAAAAATAACAGCACAGGCCCAGGTAACACCCACTGAAGTTCACAGTTCTCATAGATTTAAAGGACATTAAATCAGGCCCAAGCACTCTGGGCTGTCACAAGCCACCACTCAGGGACCGATGCTTTTCTCAGGCAACCTTGTTCTTCCAAGCTGGCCCTTAGCAAATTTACAGGAATTATCTGCAGACACAGCAAACTAATGGTATCCATGAGCCTACCAAAGGCAACAGGGTAATGAGACCAGCTAGCAAGGAAGCAGCAGCTAGGAAAGGTCTAACAGGCTGTGTCCAGCTCTGGGACAAGAAGACAAGATGTGGAGCTGTTTGGAATGAGTCCAGAGGAAGCCACAGAGATGCTGCGGGGGCTGGAACAGCTCTGCTCTAGAGCCAGGCTGAGAGAGCTGGGCTGGTTCAGCCTGGAGAAAAGAAGGCTCCTTAAGGAGACACCTTAGAGCAGCTCCCAGTGCCTGAAGGTGCTGACAAGAAAGCTGGAGAGGAGCTCTGGACAAGGGCTTGTAGGGACAGAACAAAGGGGAATGGCTTTAGATTAGCTATTAAGGAAAAATTCTTTACTATGAGGGCAGTGGGCAGAGAAGCTGTGGCTGCCCCATCCCTGGCAGTGTTCAAGGCCAGGTTGGATGGGGCTTGGAGAAACCTGCTCCAGTGGAAGGTGTTCCCCCAATTGCAGGGGGCTGGGACTGGACGAGCTTTAAGGTCCCTTCCAACACAACCCATTCCATGACACTGCAAACCCCAGGCACTGGGGAATTCTGAAGAATGCATATTCCAGGTTACAGTCAACACATAAATCCCCTCTATCAAGTGACCTGAAAGAACTATTTTGACAGGGGCCCCGAGGAGCAACAAGCCTTTGAAGGGATCAAAGAGGAAATTGGCAATGCAGTTGCCATTGGGGCAGTCCAGACAGGATCACATGTGGGAAATGTGCTCTCCACCACAAACCCTCTGGCAGAAAGCACCTGGAGAGACTCGAGGTCATCCTGGAGCCAGGGGTACAGCGAATCTGAGGCTCACTACACCATGGCTGCAAAGGAGATACGAGCAGCACAGGAGGGAGTTCAAGCCGCATCAGAAATAGTTGGTACAAAAGCTCTTGGAGCAACTACCTGCACTGCACTGGATGTTCTAAGGACAGGATCTGCTGCTGTCACAGAACTATGACTCCAGATACCCCTCCAAGGTCTCCATTCCCCTTTCTCTCGCCTTTCAGCAGTGCTAAATGTGCTTCAGAGCCCCTTGGCCACTCCTAGCATCAAAGGGTGCTGCTGATTTGTGCTAAAGGCCTGGGGAATGTGCAGCAAAGGCATCAGCAGCCTTGCAAAGCAGCAGCCGGGACTGGAATGCACGGAGGGCCCCCAGGGACGCGATCTTCCATTCGGCTCTTCCTCTGCAGGATCCAAAATAACAAACAAGAAGGAGCCTTTAGCCATTGTTTGTCGGGGAAGGGGGGTGACGGGGAGAGGGCACGCGGCGCAGCCTGCCAGAAGGCATGGCTAAGCTAAGGAAGTCCTGCCTGGGCTTCAGTGTATCCGCTCCTCTCCAGGAGGGGCGAGGGGAGGCAGGAAGGAGAGAAAATAGAGAACAAATGATCTTATAACCCTTGAGAGAAACCTGTCTGCTCTCGGGGAGCGTATTTAGCCCAAGCAAGCGGTGCCTCTTGCTATACAAAAGAAAAAGAGGAAAGAAAACCCCGCCAGTTCTTCCGTTACCATGTTCTACCACTGAAAAAAATATCGGAGGAAACAGATGTTCAGCTCTCCAGCGTCAGGAAATTATCTCTTTCATGAGGGTACAGTTACTTCAGTGTATTTAGGCCAAATAAATAGGGGGACGATCATTACTTCTCCCCCTTTCTATGTCTCCTCAGATGTTTCAGCCTCACTTAGCGCCACTCCAAAGGATCAAAGCCACATCCACGCCTTCACAACACACAACGAGGTGAGGCAGGCAGGGCTCAAGCCCCTGCCCACCCAGCAGATCCTCAGCTCACAGCCACCCTCACCACGAATTGCTGCAGCCCCTACAAAAATGCAGCATCCTCTGTTTTGGGGACAAGAGGATGCTCTGCTGCTAGGCTTTGGCCAGGCATGGCAGCGCTGATGCTTGCAGATTAGTTTCTTTTAAATAGAAGTGGAAGCAGAATGGAGAAGAGACTCGGGTGAAACATCTGCAAAAGGGATCTCCAGGCCATTAGCAAGGGCAGTTACGGCTTTCCGGCGCTGGGCTCCCTGAGGAGGGCTGAGCAAGTGCCCATAGGAAGTGACCATAGAATTTAACCAGTGTTCTACATGCTCTGCAAAATAGGTTACACAGGAAGCTAAACCCCCTCATTAGGAGCAGGAGGCAGAGGAGAGCAGTTTGAATCCCTTTCCACTGCAGAGCAGACAGACCTTGCTGAAACACTGAGTTTTCAGTGGAAAAAGGGAATCTGCAGCAATGGTTGCACTCCATCACTGAGGACAACCAGACCAGTTAACATCAGACAAACACACTGCTTTCCCTGTGGCAGCATGCATCTGCCCCACACAGTTTGCACTGGTTTAAGCCAAAGCTTTTACAGTACTGGATACGGTTTTGTGTTTCTGTTAATTCAGTATTCACCGGGCAGATGGATGGATGCACAGACAGATAGCTCCATCCCTGTATTCAAAAGGACGGAACTCAAAACTTGGGTTTGAGTAAATCAGTTCACTCATGTATAATTTAAACATTACTTCCTTCCCATTACAGGGAGCTTTGGAGTTTGTGCAATGGCTAAACACAATGAAATTAGAGCAGGAGAATCTTTTTGCCTGTGGCCAAGGAAGACAGAGTTGCTCAGCTGCATCTCTCAGATAAACTAGACTTGTGCTGGTGCTGCCAGGGGAGGAACCAGCTCCTCACCTGGGGCTTCATGAGCCTGATGAAATGGTGGGACAGTGCAGAGAGGTGCCAGGCAGGTTACCAGGGTACCAGCATTTGGCTCTGCATCATGCTGAGCCCGAATACCTTCTGCCAAGCCAGCAACAGCTTTATATATGCAGTGCTTGTGCAGAAAAGGGGAGAGCACCATCATCTAGCTCCTCATGCAAAGTTAAGCTGGAGAAAGTTGAGAAGAAAACACAGAGGTTTAAAAGCCCGTGTTAACTGAAATCAGAAGATTAGCTCCTCCAGAAGCTGAACTTCTGAGCAAGGCTTCTGCACAAAGAAGGCTTTGGCATTGTACCTGTGGCTAAATATTTCTCCAGACTCCCACAGCTGATCCATGAATTGCAGATGAGAAACCACCCTTCACCCATTTAACCCGCATTGTGGCTGTGGTAGCATTACCCCCTGCACACTCCTGCACATTTTCATAAGCTCTTTTTTGCAAGTCTAAACCCTTTTGCTATGCAGAAAATAAAACTAAGGTGAGTACCAAACAGATCCCAAAGGGGACTTTGCTATTGACACCCAGGATGCACAAGGACCCTCAACAAAAAGAGGGAGCTTGAAAACATAGCCATCTTTCAGACCCAGGTTATGTTTTGATGCACAACAGCTGCTTCCCCAATCTTCTCAGGTATTCTGCACCAACTGTCACCATTATAATAGAGAAATATCTGCCGTTACATGCAGTTTTTTAAGCTGTTCAGTAGTCAGTTGAAAGTAATTATATGTAAGAACATGTAATTACTATCCAGTAGCAGACGTAGGTACTCCAATACCACAGCGATGAGCTAAACTCCAACAGTACAGGCAGATTCAGGGGTCTACACCCACACACACCCCATTACTGTCAGCTGAACACCATCAAGCTGCTGGCTGCTGTCCTTCATGAGGATGCTGGGAGGCAATGACTTCATGATGCTTGTGACATTATTCTGCATTCCCAAACAGTCAATTTAGGAGAGATGCCTCAGGAGTTTTATAGCTGGGACATTTCTCCACCATCAACCCCTTAAAAATCCCTTCCTTCCCCCAAAATCCTTCAGTAACAAAGCACGGCTGCCCATAGCCTGAACTGGAGAACAGAAAGCAGTAGCCAGCATCTAATTGTTTATATCCTGAGACAAAGACAGTGTCTAAATAATTGTCTATTGTATCCCAGAGACAGTACAGGAAAGCTCTTCCCCTAGCAGGGAGCCTACAGGTCACACATGCTTCTGCCATAACATTTGCTATAAATAATCTTCAGTTGAGCAAAGGTTTGTGCTAGTTACAAAGCGGAGTAAGGCAGGCACCGGGCTCCTATCGGTTTCAGCCATTAGCAATCCCCAGAGAGTGCATGTCCTACCCTATTGTTCCTGCTCAAATGTTTGAAAGAATTATTTTTTCCTTGCTTCTTTTGTCTGGGGAGTTTATTTATATTTCCTCTTTGACATGGAATTACTACTAGAAAAAATAAGTGCCATCCTACAGGGCAGCTCACCAAAACTGCACTGAAAGTAAGTGCAGAGGGTCACATTTGTAGTTCTATTGCCATAGTTACCGACCTTGCAGTCTGTGATTCTGTGTTAATGTATGTTCAGTGCATCCAGCTCAGGATCAGAAACAAAGAGCTGCGTGCCAACGACAGCCCCAAATTCCCATGCAAAGCCTGGGAGCACATGCAGCAACTGGTTTTGCTCAAGCATTTCCAAGAATTACTTCAGCATATTACTCAGCAACTCCCTTACATTGCCCTGGTGATGACAAAGGGCATCTCACACGTACTTAACTGCTCCCTCTAAATCCTACTTCTATCTCCAGACAGATCCCAAGTGACCTATTCCTTTTAGGCAGCTATACAGGTGGGATTTCCCTTGTAATTCTTTCCTCCTTGCCCTTTTCCTTACAACAGTTTGAACAGGAACCATCACCTCCTTCAGGTTTCTCCATCAAACATCATGTCAAAGGAGGGAAATGGAAAGGCAATGACGCAGGCTGGAGTGCTGTTCCCAGCTCTCATGAGCAGGCTGCTGAGAACAAACTTGCTTCACAGCCTTGTTTCATAGCACAGCAAACCACAACCAACACCTTCTTTCAACACAAACACAACAGCACAGGACTGACAGTTGGTTGCTCTCCATTTCCCAAGCACCACATCATAGAAAACCTAACTCATCAAGCAAAGGTGAGGTATAGCTCTGTACTCTGAAATGGGTGGCAAGTCTCAGATTGGAACCCAGGATATCAGGTGTAAAGTGGTATTGTCTTCAAGAGCAAACACCTGCTTTAAGTCTTCTGCAATGGTTTTGAGTAAAATCCAACCCAATTTCTGGGTATATGGAGGTTTGAAGTTTCAAACATGTCAATGACACCTACTGCTGTGTTCCAGGACATCCAACTTGGGAGGGCATTGCCTTTAGGTATGTGAAAGCCTAATCTTTCTAGAAAAGCACCATGACTGCTGGGTGCCTGCTCTCTGGCTGAGGCTTTCACCTCAGAGAGGCACAGAGATTTTAGAGGTGTCTCCTGGCCATAAGACACCTTTCTCCTGCCTTCCCCCCTCACTAGCAACAACAAAAAATCACCCTTATTTGCATCCAGAGCCCTCACACAGTAGCTGAGACCACACGGTCAGCCTTGGCCGGCACACAGAGTGGTTGCTCTGCAGAAACCATCAGCGGGTGATGTTTGGAGCTCAGTTTTGGTGGCAATGCTGCCGTTGCTGTAGGTGCTACCCTGCATTCCAGCTCAGCCAGAGCTGGTCCTCACATGTACATCTTATAACCCAAGACTTCCAAACTTTAGTTAGTCAGTGCAAACCTGCCTTGCTGACCCAAAATGGATACTAAACCAAACGAGCACCCCTTGCGCAATGAGCGCATTCCCTGTCTGGACCGCTGCGTGCTCTGCCTGATGTGGCTTTTCCCTTCAAAAGGGGCTGTCAGCTCACATTCCTCACGCCCTGGGGACCCGCTCGAGCCAGCCACACTCCACTGGGCAACAGAGCAGGAGCCGGCTTGGAACACAGGGAAGCCACATCAGATTCAATCAGCATCATTACTGATGAGTTCTTTGATCTTTTGGCTGTGCCCCTGCCACACACTCCAGGCCATCAGGATAGGGCTATGCACACACATTATGTCTCCTCTGCCTTCCCACCTCAAGAATACACTTATCCACTTTTAGGGTTAAAAGATCCATCTGAGCAGGAACAGCTAAAGGTTCCCCTTATCACCACTTCTGGAACAAAGCCTGAACCTTTTCTACAAGGAGCTGGAGAGATTGTGTTCCAAGTATTAGGCATCTTCTTATTTCACCCTTTTCTATATTCTGTTGAGTGTCTTCAATAACTCCTTTTCAACAGCAAGTGAATTCATTGCTCTGGGTGGCAAGGGACTAAACAAAACCTATAAGCAGGAAAAGACAGAACCAGTCACCTTGAAAGTGCCCACTGCACTCCCTCTGAAGGCGCATCTCTCCATCTCCAAGGATAAGCCCAGTGTACTCATATTCACCCCTGCTTTAAAAGCACAAACGGTTTGGGAACACATCCAGACAACATCTAGTTTTCACAGGAAATTGCACAGTATGGATGGGATATACAAACATTGCTATCACGCAAAAAACAATGTGCTGATTACACAGAATCCCAGACTGGTTTCGGTTAAAGGCACCTTAATGTTCATTCAGTCCCAGCCCCTTGCCACAGGCAGGGACACCTTCCACTACAGCAGATTGCTCCAAGCCCCGTCCAACCAGGCCTTGAACACTTCCATTACACATTTCTGCACAGATGTGCACCCCGCAGGAGGCGCAGGACCAGCCCACAGTGAGTCAAGGCAGCAGCATCTTGTGTTTCCTCAGTGATGAGGTTCAAACCCTGTTCAGCAGGTGTGAGAGCTGCAGGAACTCCCACACCGGTGCTCAACCTGCCCGCACAGGCAGGGCAGGGCCAGCCCTGGCTCAGCTCACAGCACTGCCAGGGTTTGCAGTATCTCCTGGATGTTATTCCAGTTGTGTCTTTCATTTGGCTGGAGCTAACACTCAGCACCAAGGCAAAATCACCTTGGCTTGCAGGCCATACACTGGATCTTTGCTACATGCTGACGCACTTCCTTCCTGTAGTAAAATGAACAGGCTCTCCATACATACACTGTATTACTCCCTTGAAACAGAAGTCTTTAAGGAGCCCATCCTTCCCATCTATCCCACTCAAGAAGCACCAAAAGAGCCCTCTGAACTGTGGTCATACCCAACCACTTGGTACCTGGGCTGCAAAACACTCGAGGCCATCAGAATGAAGATGGCTAATGTTGTGATAGGTTACTGGTCCCAGTAACAGCACTTTCCCACACCTCTTGTGATTCATCCTTCACGTCAGCAGCATGGAAAAAGTGACCTCTTCCTTCAGAGGAGACAAAAGAAGTGCTTAACAAGAAGTGTTTAAGAATATACACTTGTCCAGCAGAAAACCTAAGCAAAACTCAACTACCAAAGAAGCCAGAGGAATCTTTCATTAACTTTAACTGCTGTTGTGCCTTTTCTTGTTGGTATTTAAATACGTAGTCCCTCCTCCCCATAGGAGCATGTAAACAAGAGCAAAAGCCCCCATGGGTGGCAGGGAAGTATCCCTGGCATTAGCAGAACAGCCACTATTTCACAACTACTCACAGCAAGAAAATCATGAAACCCAACACAGTCAATGTGCCAAAAATAATCTCCCTGAAGGACATGGCAATGGGCAAGAGTTGCAAAGAGCTTCCCTGGCACATGGGCAGGCAGATGCTTTGGGCCTGACAGCATCAGCTGAGGGTATAGATAAGTCAGGCAGTGATCACTCTGCCCCATGGCTCCAGAGGGTGACAAAAACAGGTCCAGGGACATCAGGAATGAGGCAGCAAGGGAAACACCTGTGTACACAATAAAACCCCATCATTTTGATCCTCATGGCAAAGACATATGCCCATGTTCAGTCTGGTTTCAGCCTCAAAGAAGACTGTGCTAAACCTTCCTCCCAAGCTGCATCTCCTCTGACTCCCTGCCTCCCTGGCTGGCCAGATGCAGTAGCAGAGAAGGGATAAAGGAAGAGATAAATTAATCAAGCACCTGATTTGGGAGCTGAAGTTATGACCCACCACTACAGCAATGCAGCTCCACAGCCTCCAGGCCAAGTCTATCTGCTGTTTACTAGCTCAAAACATGATCTCCCCATACCCTCATGGCTAGAAATCACAATTTAAGCCACAGGAGGCTGAACCCCACCTTGTTACCTCCAGCAGAAAGAAACAGCACATTAGCACAGGGCTCTGCAGGGTAATTCGATGTATTCTTTACACAGACCTTGTCCCACACTGCTATTCCTCTAGAAACCCTCCTGCGCATACACGAAATGCTCACGGCCCATTCAGCTCACAGCCACCCCCAACCATGCTCCTACCAACCATGTCCCAGCAGCCAGGGGGGAGAGCTGCACCTTCAGGTTTCCCACTTACACACTCAAACATGTATTTAGATGCCTAAACTAAACTTGAATTAGGGATCTTGTATCTCACACTCATTCTTGCAATGCATTTATCCTCATGAAGCAAAGGATATACAAAAGAACCATGGTAATACAACAGAGAGGGCTCTCCAGCACCACCATTCACAGACCTGGTCTCCAAAGATGACTTTATACCTAAACCAATGGCTTGATCCTACTCCCAGCAAAAGCTGCACCTCCTTTTGTGAGTGTGTTTGAAGGAAGACAGGCAATGCTTTTGCTTTTCTGAAGAGCACCCACAGGAGCACACAGTGATCAGGCCAGTACCCCCTGGCTATAGCACTGCATTGACCCATGGAGTTGTCCCACATCATCCTGCAGGAAAGCTTTTCCTCCAAGAAAACTTCCCTGTGTTTTCAACTCTGTTTTATGAAGGGTGTTTACGCTGTAGCTGTAAATAAAGGTGAAACCATCCAGGAATCAAAGCAAGCTGCCTGGAAAGATTAGAGAATAATTATCACTTAAAGTCCAAGCCTGAAACCATACAAACAGACTCCCTCTATTTATTATAGACAGTTTACATGGCAATGCCCTAATTTCTTATGGGTGCAAAACCAACTGATGATAATCAGAGGAGTGTTAAGGAGTGCAAACATGCCAGTCTGGATCACACAGGGCCTTCCACTGCTTCCTCCTATGCTCTGGACAAGGGCAAATGCTCCAGAGGAAGGAGGCGAGACTTCATTAATGAGTAATTATGGAATAATCTGTGCCTTGGAAAAACTTGCTCCTAGCTCTGCCAAACATAGGCTGGCTTATGCCTTGAAATGCATTTATTTTCTTCCCTTTCATACAAATATTCCTAACTAATGTCACTCATTATCTTCATAAAAGTTTATTAAAATGCCTGGCAAGAAGTCACAGGGACCAATTAAAGACCAGAGGGAGACCAGGAAGGTAATGCCTGCCCTTGGGGGTTACAACAGAGTGAGAAGACATCAACCACTGAAGAGTAAGAAGTGAAAATTTGGTTACTGCTCCAGCAGATCCCATCTGCAGGAATCCTGTTTGCAAGCACCAACTTACTTCAGGCAGCTCACAGCATTAGACCTGGGCAGGAGGACCCACAGGGCAGCCCAGCTGAGGAGTTCAGCTCCCTTCTGCTTGAAGGAGACTCCACTTCAGGCACATATCCACCCCAAACCTTGCTTGCCACAGGTGAACTGGTGACCTTCCCTCTCCCCCCTCCCAGGACTGCCCTGCCACCCTTATTCAGAAGGGCAGCACCTCACCTAGCGACTGAGTGACTTTGTTCCTGTTTTTCCTTCCTCTCAGCAGCCCACTCTTAGGAACGGCAGTGCAGCCTATTCAATTCCAATTGTTAGGTGGTGACAAGAGCCCTCCCAGTTCTGGAGCTGTGTTTGCAATCAGGAAACCTGAAAATGATTCCTTTATCATAAGCAATTGTGGCTGATCTGGTACCACCTTCTACAGGCCCGTGCTGGAACGCTGCAAACCTTCTTGCGGCTCTGCTTTAGGTTCAGTTTGTTCACCCAAAAGGAATTAAAACCCAAGCAGAAAAGTGTTTAAGATCCATCTTCAGTCCCATTACAGTATTTAAGGTTTGGCCTTATAAAACTGCCTGTGTAGGAGCAGAAACCCACATTCAGCAGCACTTGTGTAGCAGGGAAAACAGAATGATGCAGCAACAAGAAACGTCAGCAGAAGCCACAGGGTCCAAGCTGGAGAACTGGTGAGACTTGCGGCACTCTCCCACCTCCATCCAGGTCCAAACAAACACAGCTTCCACTCCACAAGCCTTTTCTTCAAGGCCAAGGTCTTTGCCATCTGTAACTACCTCCTTAGGCAACTGAATAGAGAATTCTTGGGAAATATCACTTTAAATGAACCTGATCCACTTGGCTGCAGACAAACTACACTCACATATTCCTTCTCCCATTTAACTAAATGTGACTCTGAAATTTAGCTAAACAAGTAAGGAAAAGTTGTCCTTAGAACTGTGCTCACAGCTCCTGGCTTGGAGCAGGGGAGTCCCTGGGAGAAACCAGCTCCCTGCAACAGGCTCTTATCGCTCTGCTAAGGCTGGAGGAGCAATAACAGGAAGAAATTGTTTTGGCAGGACTTACACCACGTAACGTAAACTCACCAGCTGCTGCCGTGTAAAACCTCTCTGGAAAACACACACAGCCATCATCCCTGTGGCTGAAAACAGCATCCCTGGGATGTGGTGGGCTCCATGCGTCCACCCCAGCCATGCTCACCCTGCCGGTATTGCCCATATAAAGTACTACCTGCACCATGGAACCATGCACAGCACAGTGTGACAATGTTCAGAGGCCACCACCTCAAGCCCTGCTGCTGCTTCTCTTGGCTTTCCTCATTATCTATAAGCAGATGCTCCAAGTGCAATCACAGAGTCACCGAGGGACATGGGGTGTGTTGCTTGCCTGCTCTCACTGCTGCTGGTGTCTCTTCCAGCTCTGGTCTACAGTGTGGAAATCAGAGAAGCTCAGGATGTGTTTTGCACCCAGGAATGTTGTCAAACTCCCTACAACAGGCAGGAAGGATGGCAAGATGGTAACAGGCTGTGGGGCTAGTGCCTTTGCTTGCCAAGAAGCGCCCTTCCAGTGCAAACCCAACTCCTTGAACTGCTCAGAAACGCAGTTGCTGCTCTCCTCCTCCTGCCTGCTCTCTGCTGTGCTGCCCAAGCTCAGGCATGAGCCTGGTGCCACCGTCCAGCCACCCAGCCAGAAGCATCCTCCACACCAGTGTGGATGAAGAAGGCCAGGCAATGCTGGGATGCTGTGGAGAATCCCAACACAACTGCCTGGTCAAAGCTGCAAGTCCAGAGGCTCCATGACCACAGGGCTCCAGCTTAGATATAAGACTTCATGTACTTCAGCTGAACAACCCCAGCACTGAGGGCAGGCGCTCACATTGGTGCCATTGTTTTGACACACAATAGGCATTTCTCATATGCGCCATTTAAATGGGACCGTTTTAAACCGATTAATAGTTCCCTCAAACAAGTCCCTAAGTGTACAGAGGCCTCTGATAGACAATGTCAACCCAGTTTCAGTGGGACAGCATCAGCTGCCACCCCGGCACACGAGGAGCAGCAGGAGCAAATGAGCTACAACCGCTCCAAGTGTGGCTTGCTCGGATGAGGGACACAGGAAGGCTGCTGCCAGGCTCTCCGTTCCTCTGCCAGGCACGTGCATCACCATAGCATCAGAGAAGCCTTCTGGATCACTTTCTCAGGCCAGCACACAGTGGCATTAGCCACCCTGTTTCCACAAGCCCAGTAGAGTCCTCGACCTGAAGCTGGTGTCCATTGAAGTGAAGATACCAACAGTTTGCTGTAGCGGTGACAGAGCCTGTGAGCATCTCCTGCTGCCTCCCCAGCCAGGGCTAGATCCAAGGGGACTCATCTCCTCACCTACACGTACCAAAGCGCAGCATCTGGACCCAAGACAACTCTCCAGCACCAAATCTCCAGCGCAGCAGCTCTGTGCAGCCTCTACATGGAGGGTTGGCTGCCTGCACAGCCTCACCAGGGTTTTTCTGGGGCAGCAAAAGCTCAGCTCTTAGGACACAGTTTGCAAAAGCCTTGGGAACTTCCATGCATAGTTCTGCCCCGTTGTGCAGTAGTGGAGCAATGTCATGCGTGCAGCTTTGCTCTTTACACCTGCCCTGGTTTGGTGCTTTCCCTCTTTTGGGATGACAGCCAAAACCCAAGGGAAACCCAGTGAGAGGGTGCTGAGAGCTGGGCAGGCAAACCCAGGGGTGAGCAACCACCCCCGGTTCTTACAGCAAAACTTTCAAATCCTCTTGCTTTGCCAGCAGGCAAGTCATAGCCAAACATGACACACAGCCCTGTGTGAGAGGAGCTGCGGCTCACATGGGTGAGGAGCTGTGGTTTGCAACAGGGAGAGCACAGCCTGGGAAACACGGCTATCGCTGCCAACCATCTAAGCCACAAAGATTAGGTAAGGAAAAAACAAAGTGAAAGCAAACACAGGCAGTGCAGCGTTCACTCCAGCGCTCAGATAAGAAACTGAGGCACGGATGGGTTAACAGGCATCCTCGGTCATGCCACGAGACTGCAGCAGATGAAAACAGAGCCTGCCACGTGCTGTACCTGCCTATTTACGCCTGTGCCATCCAGGCCACAGGTTTTGGCATCTCAAAGGTAGGGCTTCAATGAGTTCCTGCATCCCCACACACCCGGGTACGCCGATTCTGCATCACTCAATGCATCTGCTACACATCACCCACAAGCACGAGCGAGCTAACCAGTAAGAAGCTGCCAACTGTGATGAGGGACCTTGCCCTGACTCCGGTTTCATTCCAAGATTTCCTTAACCCTGCAGATTCCCATAAAACCCCAAGCAGCATTAGCACAAACACAGGGATCTGGGCTAAGCATGAACTCGGCACAAAGGCAGCTTCCAGCTCCGCCACCCCACCGGCAGCCCTGGATACTCTGCAACATCCTTTTAACGCAGCGAGACATTGTAGGATGTGAGCAAGACCAAATCCTCCTCTTGCCCCAAACAATAGGCTCTGTAATAATGGTGCAACCAGAATTTCCTGTGCAGCAGCGCGCGCCAGCTCCTGGGAGAACACACTATGGGAAAGCGCTGCAGCGCACCAGGGCAGCTCCTCCAGGCTCCCGGGATGCAGCTTCTGCAACAAGCAAAGCACCAGAACCAAGTCCAGGCCGGGAAGCAGGCAAAACCACACCAGCGGCTTGAAACAGAAGGCGTCCAGCCTGGGAATGGCTGTGGATAATTCATTACTGCACCAAGCCTTTTCCAACATCTGGACGCGGCTTTTCTCTCACGGATATTTCACTACCCTGCAGCCCTTGTGAAAACATCACATCAGACTGGGTTACGATTTGAAGGCTTCAATCTCAACTTGGCTGGGGTGAATTGATCAACATCATGGTGCAGGAAGCTCGGAGTGGGGCTGACCCAGTGTATCTCATAGTAAGGCAACTAGTCCACAGATGGCAAAGTTCCCAGTAAAAAAAGAACCACTGCATCAGGCACCGAGAAGAAACAGCTACATTCAAAATGCTCCAGTGTTGAACTGTTAAGAGCTTCTACTGTGAATGAGGAATCAAAATGGATTGCAGACCCAAACACAAAGAAAAGCAAACTGGAACTCCCACAGCAAAACAGGAACTGGGTATTCCACAGCTCTGCTAGGCTCGAGAATGTGTGAACAGGAAAGGACAACCAGCGCTCAACACAGATACCACCAGTGCCCTGTCCCAAGCTCAAGAGCTTTTTGCCTTTCACCTGAGAGCACAATGCAAGAGCTACAGGGTTGAAGCTGCAAGCATCATGTGCTGGGGCTCTGCTGCCATCCCCTCCCAGTGCAGCAACCTCTGACCTTCCTTGGCAGCAGGAGATGCAGCGGTCAGCATCCAACACAGGGTGGAGGACCACCCTCATACAGCATCTTTCTGACATCTCATCCTTATCTAGCTCTACTTGCAACACTTGTCATCAAACACTGGTATCATACATCATAATCTTTTTCAAAGAGGGGCAGAAACCATTTCTACAAGGTTTTTTGGTCCTAAGTTATTTACCTGCCTAAAGGTATCATACTGTATTTGTGTGCCAAGGTTTTGGTAGCAGGATGGCTTACACAGAGGCTTCTGTAAGAAGCTGCCAGAAACTTTCCTTATGTTCTCTTGGAATTAACACAACTGGCCAAATTCAGACCCTTACTGCTGGGTTAAGCACATAGGAAGCACCAAGTGTTGCAAAGCCTATCACTACAGGCTGTTTAGAGGCCCAGAACTTGATGCCTCTGCTCCAGAGGTACATTAATACACAACAAGAAGGACACTTTTCAAGCAAAACTGCCAAGCCAGCGGTTGGCACGTTGAACAGGAAACACATAAAGAAAGAAGAGGTCTTCACCCTACTTCTTCCACTGGCTCACCTAACTTGTCTTTGCCTTGTTCTCTCCAGCTATGAAGAGGGGAAAAGAGGTGTCACAGCCCCACACAGTAGCTCCCACCAGGCAGAGTTGCAGCTGAGCACCAGAAGCTGTGGATGCCCCATCCCTGGCAGTATCCAAGGCCAGGCTGGATGGGGCTTGGAGCAACCTGCTCTAGAGGAAAGTGTCCCTGCCCATGGCAAAGGGTTGGAACTGGATGAGCTTTAAGGTCCCTCCCAACACAAACCAGTCTGATAATTCATTAGCATGTAGGTGCACGGTAATCTTGCTCCATTTAGGCACCAGAGAACTATTCCCCAGGAAGCTGTGGTTTCCAGATGTGCATCCCTGCCTGCTGAATTAATCAAGCTGAGCTGTGCCCATCTCCCCTGCTACTGAAATCCTCTATGGTGTTTGCGAAATGCCCCCTTCTGGCAAATTATAACTCACGTTTTCAGGTCATACTGCTCAGATGAAAACTCCAATAAATCTGTCATTTAACGGAAAGTTAATGTTGTATCCTCATGTCAGCACTGAACATGGAAATAACCTCTTCTCCACAGCCAGCTATTGCATGCCTGATGTAAGAAGGCCAAATGCAACAAACCTTACACGCAAAAAACCCTAAAATATCAAGGTTGGTGATGCTTATGGCCTGAAACACAGCTGGCAAGAGGCCACCAGGCAAGACACGTGGTCAGGTCCCCGGCTTGTGCTACCGGCAGGAATCTGGCCATGGAGGAGGCAAAAATTAGGGAAGTCTTTGGGATCACAAGACACAACCAACCAGCCAGGTAAATACAGGCAGAAATAGCTGCCCCAAGCGTAACCAGGCTGCGGCAATGAGCTGGGTGGTTTTCAGCTCCAGCCTCAGGCCCTCAGGATTCCCAAGACTATTGCTGAAAGGTTTTAATAAGATAAATCCAAAAGCAAACCCATTTTCATGCTGCATCTGGAAGTTTCACAGGAGCTTGCAAGCTGAAAAGAACAGAAAACCACTGAACAGGATGGTTGAGAGGAATTAGCACTCAGGGGAAGAGCTGTAATGGTGGCAGGAGACTACAGTGTCTGGGGAACCAGGATGGGATGAGGTTTTCAACAGGTATGGGACCAACCAAAAATGGAGCAAAGGGCCAGAAGATCAACCTGTTGCACCCTTGACTTTTAGCTCCCAGCATCAGGAACTGCAGTTTCCAGACTCATCTTCTCAAGGCAAATCTTTCCCCAGCGCCTCCAGCTTAACTCATCAGGAGGCTCTCCCAAAGGAGATTATGTGTTACCCTGCCCTTGCCTGCGCACTTATGTGCGGTGCATCTGCTGCTTCCTCCTCCCATTCGCAGCTTCTCCCCTTGGACCACCAGCTCCTCAAGCCAAAGGGCTCAGGTCCCACCTCCGCAAGTGATGACCAACACCAGAGCTCTAGTTTGAGACACCCTGCAGCAGCCAGCCAAGCTCCTGGGCTCTGGGATCGGTCTTCTGTTGCAGGAGAGCACAGCAGACAGCTTGCTGGAGCCTCTCTGAATGACAAAGACCATCCTGAGGCCACAGAGCCACTCATCCTGCCCCACAACCCCACCACAGCGGGCACCAGTAACACAGGAGGACACAAGGTTTTGCTCCAAGAGGCTCTTGGTACATGAACTCCCCAGTACCATGGATGCCAGGCAGCACAGCATACCCCTCTCCTGCCCTGACACAACCATCCGGCTGGTTCTTCTAGAGGAACACCCTGAAATCAAACCAGGACATGTTAACTTAAAAGACATAAATTTGGCAGTTTTATTTTCCCTAAAGCCAATCAGTGAAGATCCAGTGGAGGGAGTGAGCAGCATTCCATAAATACTTGATTTAAACAGTTACAGTACATTTAGATCCAGCTCACTGCATCACAGACAGAGGTTTCGATAACCTGGAGTCAACACAACCTCAGAGCCCCATGCAACTGCACCGTGGCTCAGCTCAACTTAAAAAAGGAGCTGGGGCTGGCAAGCATTGTGCCTTGTCTTAGAATAAAGCATGAGGGAGGAGCAGGGAGGTTCTATCAGTTATTAATCCCTGTATTTTGAAACATCTCATCTCACAAACGTGAAGGTGTAAAACAAAACCACAGAGGTGGCGATCTGAACACGGCATCAAACAAGAACCCTCCAGCCAGGCTCTGTAAACACACGAATAAGACTTTCTCGCTGAGGCTGCCCCATCCGCTTCCCTGGGACTACTAAAACCAGTCAGAACTGAGCCCTCCCCACCAAAACCCATCTGTTACAGCCAACAGAAACACACTCCTGGACTCAGCCATCCTTTGAATCAGCCTGGGTGAGTAATGACCCAGTTCCCGGGCAGCTCACCTGAGCGCAAACCGGGCATAAACTACCGAAAAGTGACACACACAGGGGAAAATTAAACCAGAATCGGGCCCGCAGTCAGCTCAACTTCAACGTGCGCTTCTCCAGTAGCTCAAACAAAAAGAAACATGAAAAAATACCCCATTTTACGTTATACAGAGACGGTTTTCCACAACTGAGCTGAACTCTGCGGCTTTGAGCTCACATTTGGGGTGCGGGGGGTGTCCTGCGCGGGGGGCACCTGTATTTATCAGGTCAGAATACAAAGCACAGCGATGTTACCCCTCTCCCTCCGACAGCTCCGGGGCCGCCTCCTCCCGGAACGGGACTGGCGCTGGGACCCGCAGTGAAGCTGGTCCCGGCAGCGGCCGCGCTCTTACCTCTCCGCATGGCTTCGGCGCCGCACGGTAACACGGTCCCGGGAAATAAGTGCAACTCTCCGCTGGTGTCTTCAAGTTGAAATGATGAAAAATAAGAATAAAAAATAAAAATTAAAAATAATAATTAAAAAAAAAAGTTAATGGTGCGAGGCTCCTCGTGGAAAAATTAAATTAAACCCAAAAAAAGAAGCTGGAAAGGGGGCGCCGGTGCCATGCACTGCCCCGTCCGCCGGGCCGCCCCCGGGACCTGCCTCCC